>ML785453.1:26829-41745 GCA_009831015.1 Picea engelmannii
TCACCCCGAGGTATGCTAGTTCTTATTTCATGCGAAGTGTTGTGGTTAATTTACTAGGAATGTAGATGAGGATCATTGGTTGAAGTTGGATAATGGATCACTAGCTCAAGAAGTTATGATTGTTTCCTTGTTTCACCTTGGTGACCAACATCTATGCCCTAGTCACGTGTTGTCACCGCCCAAAAAAAAGGGGTACTACTAGGGGGCTATCACAAGGGCAACGTTTTGTTTCACCACCATACTTAACACTTTCCATCTTGGAGCCTATCACAGTGCACTAAACTTTGGTAATGGGTCATGGTCCATTCTCTCATGAGAAGAGGGGCTCAAGGCCCATAGGTTGATTATATCTTCTAAACAAAAAAAAATGAAATAATAATAATGTTAAAGAAAGAAATAAAGAATATAAAAGGACTCTCAAAATCTAGTCCAAACTTGAGCTCTACCATTTTCACATTTTCCCCAGTCCCAAAGTAGTAATTCTATAGCTTGAAACCTTATAAAGGGGACTTGCAAATATGATAAGAGGATAATAAAATGGCAGATTAAGGGGTTTGGAAAAATGTAGCTCTTAGAAAGGGGTAACTCAATAGAAATCACACCCTCCACAAAGGTGCTCATAGAAATGGACTCAATGACACCATAAACTGTGAAATAAGCCCAACATGTACCACTATCACACTTACTCTTGAAGGGTTCTTTTCTTTCACTGCTTCCCCCGAGAAATATCCCTCTACTTGGGAATTTTCTTTCACTGTTTTGGTTGGCACATCTAATAGGGTTATATGAAGGTCCTCCCATATTCATACTTGTCGACTTACATTAAGTCCCGAGTTAATGTGAAATTTGAAGGGTATACTTGATGTGAAGTATTCATGTGGCTTATATCTTAAGAAATAACTTACTTTTCATGATATAAGGACTGGTATATCTTATGAACATTGGATTTACTTGATTTCATGTTTTGTTTTGATGTGGATGCCCCTGACATGTTTCTTTGAAGGATGCTCCAATATTTCTCCTAGATGTTGTGCCTCTATTGTAGGATATGACACGTGTGATGCAGAGCATTGAGTCACCCAGTGGATTGACACATTTAGACATTGGCTCTCACATATTATGGACCTTGGATAATGGAAAAATGGGATTGATTTTGATATATATGGTCATGGTGGAACATAAGTGGGAAGGAATCCCAAACCTTGGGCTCTACACCCCAAAGAGTGTCATGCATTTGATGTAGGATGTTGCACTAGAGATGATTGGAGGAAACTTAGAGATGAAAAAAAGCATTCTCCTACTTGTATGACGCCCCTTACAACTTGGACATTGGGAATTTAGACGACGACTTCATGCTAGAGTTTGATGGAGATGATGGGTTTGCTACCATTTGGACACCATGTGATGACTTGAGATGAGTCATGGAATTCTCCCATTATTCTTTCACCTGAGACATTGACACATGGACTTGGAGAGGCCCTCCTATCCCATTGGAGGAATGTTGTCACCACACATGTGACCATTATTTTATTTTTTAAATGATTTAACATTTGTAGATGCTAATTTGAGGGGTCGACCCCACTTATATTATAGATTATTGACATTTTACTCTACTTTGTGGACAATTGAGCTCTCGATTTCCTTATAAATAAGGATAAAGCTCCAACTTTTTTTCATCATCACTTCTCCTCTCACACAAGTGAGGAAGAGCTCTAGAAAATTCCACTCTCTTCCTTCTTGTCTCTTGGATATCATGCACAAATTTTGAAGAAGGATTGTTTTGTAGATGCTTTTCTTTCTTGGATGATCTCTTGTTGCAGCTAGGGCTTCTTCGTATAGTGACTTGGATAAGTAAGTGATTTTCTCTATGTTTATATGTTTTCTCATGGTATAATTGATAATTTATATCTTGTAGCATGTTACTTTGTCCTAGTAAACCCTAGGAAGGAGACATAGGTATTTCTCTCCTTTGATACTTTTGTTTGTCCAAGATTAGTGAAGGCATTAAGATACCTAGTCTCTTTCTAAGGTTCAAAGGATTAAGGCCCAAGAGGCTTTGCACCTTAAGGTTTTGATCTTTGACCTAGGTCATATAGAATAGGTAAAACGACATCTAGGGCCCAAGAGGATTTGCACCGTAGAAATCGTTCTCTTGAAGGTTTGACTGCTAATGCCCAAGAGGCTTTGCACCTTAGGGTTTGAATCTCATTATTATTTATTATCTATGTATCTCTTCAAATGTTGCATGCTTGACTCAATAACCCTAAAATACAATGACACTATTCTAGAACTCTCCTTGTGGTGAAAACATATTTATAATTAGCATTCTCTCTCCTAAAGGGAGTTGACTAACCGTATTAATTCTAACTCTAACAAACAAATGATATGTATTGTTGTTGTTATAAAAGTTTTCTACAACTGCTAGGGTTTACTTTAATTGTTTCATACTGATGCAGGAGAAATGCTCCACCTCAACAAGTGCCAGCTGGTTAATACATCAGTGTGCATTTAAGGAAGGAAGAGGTGCCTCCCTCTCATTTTACCTTCGAAATTTAAATTGTAATCAAGGAAATTAATGTTGTTAGGCTGGAAGAGCCAAGTTGTGATTTCGCACAAGTTGTAGATGAGTTTGCCTTAAGTGGCTGACGGTAGGAGGGATCTAGATTCAATTCGGACCAGATTTCCACTCATTGTAATATGCCTCATTAGTCAGGCATTTTAAAAGGTGATTAGACACCACTAGTGTAGCTTGGAGGGAAAGATTGTCAAGCCCCTCTTGTCTAAATCTCTGTATTGTATGCCCGGTAGAAAGGTTGAATTTATTGTATACAGGCTGTTGAATATTGATGCAAAATCATTGTATCCAAGAGGAGAGTTGAGGGCCGAGACTCAGTTGTAGTCCGAACTCATATATTGTAATTGTCATTTTTTCGTTAACATAAAAAGAACAGATTCCACTGTTTGCAATGTCTTTTGTAATGGATGTTTTCTTTGTGAATGTCAATTACGTTTGTTTATGTTGTAGATGTGTGTGTTAGATTTCATCTACAGGGATATAGATAGAATCCTATATATGTGAGTTTACAGAATTATTTATGGATTCTTTAGTCTGAACTCTTTCAAGTTAGAGGAGAACGGGCCAGGAGGGCACACTAGAATAGTTCACAGACTCAATCGAGAACTTCAAGGTTGTTGAATACCTTGGAGGAAAAATCCTACGTGGGAGGAAGTGTAGCACAGAGTTGATGAATACTATGAAAGACTCTGCCAGGAGGGCATTGAGTAGGTGAGAGTGTGCACATAATCAATACATTTTGGAGTATTGAGGACTTGAGAAAATCCAAAAGTTGTCGAACACTCTAAGGGAAGAAGGCTCTGCAAGTGTGCATTGAGCGGGGAAAAGGAGTTGCCTTAGTAAACCTGAAAGAATTTAGGAGGACTGAAGTAAGACATGTGTAAGGAGTGCATCAGGCCATCACTTGGCTAAGTGTTGCGAGAAGTTGTTTGATGGCTTGATCGAGCGCAAGGAGTGGGCCAAAGACAAAGTAAGTTCACCTTACAAGCTGAGGAGGAAGAGCCTCAAGTTTCCAGGAGGGTACTAGAAGATCCATGGAAGGATGCAGAAGAGATGAGAACCTTCAAGGTTTGAGCTGAGCAAAAGCTCATAAGAACTAGCGTCATCGCACGCAAAATTCTGCAGGGAGTGTAAGAGGCCAAGAACAGTCCAAGTCTCGGGAAGATAAGTGTTGAGCTTGCACAGAAGGGAGGACTTTCCGAAGTCCCGAAGGCAATCCGAGTCATCCATCGTCAGGATGAGGTAGGTGGCGAAAGGTAAGGAGATCCGGGAGATAGAGTTCCAGGAGATTTTCCAAGAGAAAATGGTAATCTTCACAAAGTCGCAAAGAGCGGAGTGAATCCAGACCGTTGGATATGGAAGGGACACGTGGAGGATATCCACACAATTCAGAGGAGTAGCATTCTAGAAGAAAAGAGGAGAGTAGAGAGGTGAGACTCTCGAAGGCTAGAGTTTGAATAGATCACAGCCATGGATCTAAGGGAGTGACAGGGACCATTGATCCTCGTGCCATTTATGTTTGTCGATTCAGAGTTCGGGGACACAGGAGTTGGCTATTGTGAATAGGTTGAAGCCCAAAGCACCTTCCAAGGTAGAACATGAGACGTAGCCCGAGGTCATATGATAATAAGGGGCCTACCACAATAACTAATGTCATCGTTACTTTATTCAAAGGGGCCAAGAAGAGAGCCATAGGGGTTTATAAGACCCACACTTTGGAGAAAGAGGGACCTATGATAAATTGCATTGGGTTCCAATAGAAGGGAACCGAAGAGTCGATCCAACTCAGAATACTGAATGATCTTAGACCGGGAGGTTGAGCATCCCCCAAGGAGAGAAGAGAAGGGGGGGTACTGCATTGTCAAGTGGTATCAGAGCCACATAATTTATTTCTGTAGGCAAGGAAACATAGTGAGATTCTTTGTGGACACCGTTGCAAGGTTTACAACAAATGGTAGACAACCAGGTAGGCTGCAAGTGAAGAAAGATGGTTGCTAAAGGCCATAAGCGTGGTCGAAGAGAAGACTACCCACAGAAGAGAAAAGAAGAAATGGACAAGATGCTCAGTGAAATCCAAGAAGAGATATAAAATATAACATTGAAGATGCAACAGGAGGAAAAGGTACGTTGGAGATATGAGTGGCCTCTGAAAAGGACAACCAAGTGGCCTGTTCATAAGTTGTTGGCCAGGAGGCAACAACAAGTGTTAAAAAGGTGGTTGAGACATGCTGAAAATATCAGTGGCGAGGGAAAGAGATCTGGCAGAGGTCTCATAGATTTCCAGGTGGTCAATGAGAAGGGATCAATTGATCTCATAAACTGCCAGGAGGGAAGATGAGCCATCCCGATTTTCCAGGTGGGAAAGGGAGATGAAATGAGCTCAACTAAGATTTCATGTCAGTAAGGGGTGTTGATAGATGGGAAGAAGGTGGAAGAAAGGCCTCACCCATATTAATATTCATGTGGAACTGCAAGCCGCGTGAATGAAGACGATGAGAAGTTAAAAACTTCCACCACCAAGGAGAAGGATCAGAGGAGCATTCTGGTCATTGGGGGAATCGAAATATTCCTTCCAAGTAGCCGAGGAGAGACTGGTATATTTGTTGCAGAGGTAGCAGCAAAAGGACAATGAGTTGAGACTGTCATGGAGGAGAAGGAGCAGATACTAGAGTCTATCCCAACAACAAAATAGGAGCACATACTTGAATCGCTCACTCAATGGGAGATGGAGTTGAAGATGTTGAAGGATTGGTTGGATAGTTCGGAACCAGAAGGTGGCTTCCAAGAGATAGCCATGCCATAGGAGACATGCCAACATGAGGAGCAACTGGAGGGAGCTGGAATGGAACCACCAGAAGAACTGGCAGAAGGTAATCTATCAGAGGAGATAGATGAGCCACAGTTTAGTAAGGAGCCTACATAATTAAAGTCTGCAAAAGAGTGGCTAGTCAGCGTCACAGGAGATGGAGGTAGCATGGGGGACCAGGTTGGTCTACTCATTGACAGACATGAGGAGTTACAGTCGAGTAGACTGCATGAGGAGAAATAGCCAAGAGAGCAGCTGAATGAAGTTATAGAGGAGATAAGGAGGATGATGTTGAAGTCGATGAAAGAATTTGTCAGCAGATGGAAGCTAAACAGAAGAGAACCTGCACGAGTGGAAAAAAAACAGTAACATAAGAAACAAAGTAGAGGAGCAGGAGGACAACTCCAGGAGAAAGTTTGGGATCCAGGAAGATTTTGACAGAGTTAGGAAGCTCATGAGCAGGAGCTCATGAATTTTCATAGTAGTGGAGTATGATGCAGGAGCATCGCTCCACCTCAGCACGTGCCAATTGGTTAGCATGTTGGTGCACATTTAAGGAAGGAAGAGGCGCCACCCTCTCATTTTTCCTTCGAAATTTAAATTGAAATCAAGGAAATTAATGTTGTCAGGTTGGAAGAGCCAAGTTTTTCTTTCGCACAATTTGTAGATGAGGTCACCTTAAGTGGCTGATTGTAGGAGGGATTTGGATCCGATTCGGATCAAATTTCCACTCATTGTAATATGCCTCATTAGTTAGGCATTTTAAATGGTGATTAGACACCACTAATGTAGCTTAGAGGGAAATCACATTGAGCCCTTCTTGTATAAATCTTTGTATTGTATGCCCGGTAGAAAGGTTGAATCTATTGTATATAGGCTGCTGAAGATTGTTGAAAAATCATTGTAGCCAAGAGGAGAGTTAAGGGTTAAGACTCAGTTGCAGTCTAGACTCATATATTGTAATTGACATTCTGTCATTAATATAAAAATAACAGATTCCACTGTTTACCATTTCCTGTGTAATGGATGTTTTCTTTTTGAATTTCAGTTATCTTTGTTTATGTTGTAGATGCGTGTGTTAGAGTTCATCTGCATGGATAGAGATAGAATCCTATATCTATGAGTTTGCTGATTTATTTCTGGATTCTTTAGGCTAAGTGCAAGGAGTGCATGACAGAGAGTTGAAACTCGGTGAGCCAACGCAAGGAGTGCGTGTCTGAACTCTTTCGAGTCAGAGGAGAACCTGCCAGGAGGTCACACCAAAATAGTTCACAGACTCAATGGAGAACTTCAAGGTTGCTTAATACCTTGGAGTAAAAATCCTATGCAAGAGGAAGCTTAGAACAAAGTTGATGAATACTCTGAAAGACTCTGCCAGGAGGGCATTGAGTAGGTGTCAACACGCACATAATCAATACATTTTGGAGTATCGAGGACTTGAGAAAATCCCAAAGTTGTTGAACACTCTGAGGGAAGAAAGCTCTGCAAGTGTGCATTAAGCGGGGCAAAGGAGTTGCCTTAGTAAACCTGGAAGTATTCAGGAGGACTGAAGTAAGTCTTATGCAAGGAGTGCATCCGGACAACACTTACCTAAGTGTTGTGAAAATCCATCTAATGGCTTGATCAAGCGCAAGGAGTGCGCCAAAGACAAATTAAGTTAACCTTACAAGCTCAGAAGGAAGAGCCTCAAGTTTCCAGGAGGGCACCATAAGATCCTTACAAGGACATAGAAGAGTCGAGAACCTTCAAGGTTTGATCCGAGCAAAAGCTCAAAAGAACTAGCGCCATCGTGCACATAATTATGCAAGGAGTGAAAGAGGTCGAGAATAGTCCAAGTCTCGGGTGGATAAGTGTTGAGTCTACACAGGAGGGAGGACTTGTCGAAGTCCCGAAGGAAAGCATAGTCATCCATCGTTAGGAGGAGATAGGTGGTGAAATGTAAAGATATCCGAGAGATTTGTCAAGAGAAAATGTTAATATTCATGAAGTCGTGTAGAGCAGAGTGAATCCATATCGTCATCCAAGCTCCCATTCCAAGCTCATCCAAGCTCCCATTCCTCCTGCACATGAGGACAAGAACATGGTAAGTTATACTCCTTTCCATGTTTTTGATGTTGCTTCATTTGATGATTTGGAAAGTGAAGAGGTTCTATAGGAACCCTTGGATGCATTAGACCTTTCATGTTATAATAAAGGTGATGATGTGATTGAAAATATTGATGATTTTATACATGTTTGGAGACATAAATGGGACATGAGTTGTTCTAGTTTTGATGGGGGATCCCATTTGTGGAATTGAGGGTTGTTTTTGAATAAAGAATATAGAAGTGTTTCCTTTAGAAAAACCATATGTGTATGTTGATAACACATATCTTCGGAAACATGAAGATGACATGATCACCGACTTATTCCAACCACCCAGAGATGACTTATTGCAACACTCTCATGATGGTTTTTAGTCATATCCTGGAAGGTTTGATACATATTCTTTTGAGCACTTGGATACACTATCACCACATAATATTTCCCTACACTTCAGGTTAGTGCTTGCTAACCACAGAGTGAATCCCTAGATGAATTTAGGAGTCAAATTAAAATGCAATAAATGGTCAATGCCACCTAATTCAAACTACTAGCTTGTTGTCCTAGACAAATATGTTCGTAAAAATGGAAAAAAACAACAACCAATAAGTAATCAAATGACTATAAATTCACATGGAAAATGATGAAATATTTACCTATAATTTAGAGAATGAAGTCTAATGCAATTATGCTATGAATAATGCACCAATAAAGCAACAGAATAGAATTTACAACAACCTATAAATTCATTGTTTCTCTAAAAATGACATAGAAACTAATGTAGAAAATTAATATGAAGTTGGGCACACAACCCAATGCAAATATAATGATGAAAACAAGCATTTCTAGAAGAAAAAACAAAAAATACAGTGAATAATGATTAATTTTTGTATGAATTAAAGTTTGTTTTATAAATGCAATTTTGAGTATTTTTTTATGATTTTTTATGCACAGAAACTGAGAAAAATGTAAAGTTTTCCTTTGTTTATATGACAAAATGAAAATTACAGCAAGCTAACACTTTCTATAATCTATCTAAAACAGAATGAAAATGACTTAAATGCTTACTTGAATATGCCTAAGATACACTTGACCTAATGTTTTATATGAAAGTTCGTTGTAAATGAGAAACCAAGAGCATAAAATTCAGTAAACAATGTATTTTAATGGAGTCAGAGATAGGAAGAAGAGAAAGTGAATAAGGTGGAATATAATCCAAAGATTATGAATCAAACCCTAATAAGATCAAGATTAAACACAAGTGAAACCCTAAGAAAATAGAAGTTTCACACATAAAGAACCCATAGTAGTCGCCAATGAAACTTTGTATCTTTATTATCAAAAGTTGTAGATTGAACAAAGTTCTAACACATTTGGACAACAAACTTCAAGGTACAAATCGACTCCGTTGAATGGGACAATACTAGTCACAACCCAAATGAACCAACCAATCACCATAGGTACTCCACGCTATCCAGTTTATCTCAATCTCCTTAGGAGGAAGAAGCAAAAGAGAAGAAAAAAGCATGAGCTCAAAATCTCAAGATCTCACACAAGAAAATCAACCCCTTCTTCTCTTTTCTTGTTACAATATATAGAACCAGAATGAGAAAAGATTGAGGGAGAGAAAGGATAAGATAGAAAATCAAAGGGAAGTAAAAATAGTAGTCTTGAAATATAGTACTCCTTTTTTGAATGAAAATAGCATGTGTATGAAGAAATTGCCCCTCCAAAAGATCACCCTCCTTCCATAATAACCACCCATAAAAGAAACTCCATGTGCATATGTTTAATTACATCTTCTAATGCACTTTTTTCATGCCTAAAATATACCCTGCAAATTTCGTAAGGACAAAATCCCCTAAAATTAAGCATTATGGAAATAGTGAGGATAAAAAACACTATGATAAGCTAGGCTAATTTTAGGAAAGAGAAACTTTTAAAATAGAAATGTAAACTCCTCTAGGCCAAGTACTCCTCAGCTAAGGTCACATGAAAAAACCCTCTTGAACATGCCAAAATGGAACTGGTCCTTAAAATTTCAAAGTGTTTAGAATGGCCTAAAACCAAACATTGATGTTGTATGGCATACTGTGTCCCCAAATGTCCAATCACCCACTAAAAATAACATTGCTAAAAACAACCCATCCACAAAATTCGATGAAACTCACACTATAGAAAATCCTCCAACTAGGTCCTCAAATATGAAATCATATTGGCAATTGGACCACTCTCCCAAAACTACTAAAAATAACAACTGCTAAAAATATAAATTTCTAAAAAACAACAGCTTCTTAGATTTTCCTAAAAACAAAACTATGATCAAAACACACAAAATATGACACTACAAACTCACCATGTTAACACCCCTCGGGGGTCTTCAACCTCCCATACTCTGATTACTACATTGAATATGTAAGTGTGAGGCACTTGTTGTAATCATATCACCTATTTACATGTGCCTCTAATGTGTCCTTTGCATGCCTCTATATAGAAATAACATGTTCAAACTCTGTCCAACTATCTATCTTTGAATAATAAATACATGTGAGCATGTACCAAGTATGAAAGGAACTCAAAGAACCATCAATGATGCATTAGTGGACCAACTAAATAATCCACCCTAGAATGTACTCACAAATAGTCAATGTAGAATGGCGAACTATATAACACTCATCTAACCCCGAATGATATCCATGAATCATGAAATGTAGATTTACACTTAGATTTATAAAGTCAAATATGGTGTTAACAATGGCTCTATATAGGGGTCAATATCCCCTTGAGAGATGTTGAGAATCCCAAAACTCTAAATGAAGTAGACATGTAAGATAAATCTCTATAACCACAAGGCCTTGCATGCATTATCTTCAAATATATGTTGAAGGGAAGATAATCATGCCCAAAACAACAACAATATGCAACCTACAACCCCACCATGCACAAATTCTCTTGATGGGATAATGAGTTGTTGTCAACCATGGGAGAACCATCTAGTCAAGGACCACTAAGGTCAATCCTTTCTAGACACAAGGGATCCCAACATTAATGCATATGGACCCCAATATAAGAGTACAATCCTACTACTTTGAATGAAGATATTGATGTCAAATAATAATAGGATAAAGAAAGGATTTTCTAAATGCAAGGTAGACCACCAATAAGGCTTGTGATCCCTGAGGTACTCAACTTATAAATCAACCCCTAAAGCAATATGTGTCATATTCAACGGGGGAAGATCCCCTAGAAGGAAAGTGATTAAAAATCTCTCCATCTAGCACAAAGCACATATATGGAGGACACAAATAAGTAACTAACGTGATGGAAATTCAAAGTACCGACTCTCAACTTAATCAACAACAAAGAAGATACTGTGAAATAAACCTAAAAGTTCATAGGAAAAATTGAACTTTGACTTAAGGGAAAGGAAAAGAACAAAACATGATTCAATCTACCTAATAGCTCAAAAATGGAACAACTGAAATATCCTATCCTAATAACTTGAACTCTTTTCTTTTTTTTTAATGTTTTTTTACTCTCTCTATTTTGTGTGTGATTTTGATACCACTCATGGGAATACATCAGATCTGCAATGATCAACATTTTTAAACAACCAATATAACCATGCAAATAAGTGATGGATCCTACATGCCTAATAAACATAGTCATATCTCTTGTGAATCCAACCATGAAATCTTTGGAGATGAAAATAAGTCTTCACATACCTCATTGTCAAACAACCAAGTTCCTCTACTAGCTTAAATCCATAACATGATTGTTCACTAGTAAATAAGGAGAAATTAAAAAGCCACATCTTTTCCGAATAGCCTCCTGAAGTACCTTTATCATCCTCATTTCAACCAGATCATGATATAATATAATATCCAATAAATGATCAAACTAAGTATCACATTAAATAACAAAAGTGCGTTGCAAGATCATTACCATATCATAAGGAGAATAATCTTTCGTTTAAACTGAAAGGTGTTCTTATAGATGCAATAATATTAAAATAGGGTCTTCATCTTGAACCAACTCATTTATATAAATGGGAAAATAAGTCTCATGCTGATCACAATCCTCATGATCAATCCACTGCACCTCCTCTTTAAATCTGCCATCAATACTAGGAAGAGTCAAAAAATCAAGAATGCAATTTGGTTCCCCATCCTCATGCTCAATGTCATAAATAGGATCCCCAATATTTTGTCAATGATCAAAGACACAAGGCCGTGTGTAAAGTTTATCATAATCCTCTTCATTCTTATAATGATCACAATATGGATCTTCATAAATATCTGCATATGGTTCTTCTTCTATATACCGTTCAACTAGGCCAACAAAACCTCTTGAATCTGGGCAACGATTAAACTTAAAAATACATGTTGAGATAAACTCAGGTTGACCAAATCAGAAAATTCTTCCCACAACTTAGAAATAAAAATAATTGATATCACCTCCTCACTCTAGAACAATCACCTTCAACCTAAACTGGAAGCTCTATTGTAGAAATTCCAAGCCTAGGTGACTATTGTCCTTATGATCTCAATTAAAAATGTAAATTCTTGAATTTAATTAATGCATAAATTAAATTTTAGACCATAGAATCAATCACACAATAGCTAGAAGCAAAAAATAGTTTTACATATACATAGGTAATTTAAAAGCGGAAGCAAAAAATAGTTTTACATATACATAGGTAATTTCTCCTTCAAAATCAACTTTTCATTCCTTCGAAAGCTTAAAAGGTAACCTCCATAATTTTCTAAAATCCAACACCTACATGGATATCTAAATTACCCTAAACCTGAGTTGTATGACCTGCTTGAGAGAGGTACGAAGGACTAGGAAACAAAACAAAACTTGATAGCTAAACTATTGTATGGCTATATAGATTGCATATTACAAACTATACGATGCAGACTGTATGAATCCATACTACTGTACAGATTCCATACAACTGCAATTGTATTACTGCCCTATACGAACTCTTCCTGTTGTATGACCTACCTCTTTCTCTGATTTGCCTCTCTCTCTCTCTCTCTCTCTTTCTCTCCTAGTTGCTCCCTTGCTCGTCTATTCTATTGTGTCTAAACTCTCTATCTTGACTTGTCTTTATACTTTTAACTTAAACCATAATGTACCAAAACCCTAATCTCTTAATGAGATCTACAATTGAGATTAATTTGTAGTATAAGTTATAAATGCATGAAATACACTTTATTATACTCAACAACTAAATATAAGACTTCTCACTTTTTACTAAAGTGAATTACAAAATAGAATTAGTTTTCAAAATATATCGAACCACTTCCAACACACTCAAACTAAATCTGTGTGGAAGTTCTTGTTTGAGATATATTTCTCAACACTCCCTCTTAGCGAGGAAGCAATTATGCACCAATCCAAGTTTGTCTTTGAATGATTCAAACTCCCCTTTTTCCAAGGGCTTGGTCAAAATATTAGCTACCTACTGATTGTGGGAACACTACAAGGAAAAGACCTTTTAGCGAAGGTTTCTAGTGTTACAAAATTGGAAAAAAATGTCATAAAACCCTTTGCTACAACATTTGTTTTCGATAGCGGATGTTTTTGCGGATACTATAAGAGAAGTTGATTATAACTAAAAAAATATGGGCGGCCAGAGGTGTTAGAGGATGTTTACAAATCAGTGCATTTGTATAAGGAACATGCACCGATGCGTACATACACCTACACCACTGGTGCTATACACTTAACGTCAAGCACCGTCACAGTAAAATATGCAAGCATCAAGGAAGTTATAAAATATCGGGGTGTTTGTCTTATAAGCACCCGAGCTTTAACAATAAAGCGCACCGGGGGAGTTAAAAATAATTAAGCACCGGGGCTTTCTGCTTAGAACGCACCGGTGCGTTATTAATGAGAAGGCATCAATGCTATATAAAATGATATGCACCGGTGTGTTACCTGGAAAAACCCCCCGGTGCATTAAAAATCGAAAGCACTGAAATTTTTTAGTAACAAACAAGCCCCGATGCTTATCAATAACACAATAGCGTCAGTGCGTATTAATAACACAAACACATCGGTTCTTTGTATAAGCTTAACGCACCAAAGGCCAATTTTTTAATATAATTTTGTGGTATTAAATAAATATTGAAACCAATGCTAATTGATTACATAAAAGCACCGGTGCACATTTCATATGAAACGCACTGGTGATTTTTAATATTAAACGTGCCGATGAGATTAATAATTAAAATACACCAAGAAACATGGACCTGTGATAATGCAATTATTGTTATTTTTTAATTCCATTATTTATCAAAAAAATTACATATATCTTATATTTTGATTTGTGAATTTGGATATGATGTTTGGATTAATTTGTTATATCATCAGATTTTGCATCTCTTCATTGTAATATTTAGTCATCCATATATTTAATCAACGATGTAACATTTCAACGCAATATAATAAATTAAAACATATTTTACTATATGAATAAGAGGGTCTTTATCATACAAAATGGGACACTTATCGATAATCCCTTGTCTTTCAATTGGGACACTATGTACATTACATTAAACAAAAATGTCTGATTTTCATAGACAATTATTTCAAAAAATTACAATTGTAGCTTGCATTGATATCCAAATATATTGGTCATCATTCTTCACTAGAACTGTTGTTAGTGCTCGAGCTACTTACATGCCTTGGGTTATTTTGTTGAATGTTTGGTTGATTGCCTCGATTGTTTTGTTCTTCTTCAATTTCCATCTACAAACATAAAAACAAATTGTAATGATTCTATCTACATTGGTGAGAATAATGTAAATTGAAATAAATAATATAGATGAATGTAAATTGAAAAGTGATGTACCTACAAAGAAAGAATTGACTCATGAATCATACACATGTTCAAAATCATATCTCATGCCTTCTTTCAACAATTCTTCTGTTGGCTCAGTTCCATACTTTGTTTCCTGCAAGTTTTATACTCCATAATAAATCATAGATTTAATATAAAGTATTATTTTTGTTTCATTAATTATAAAATGATAGAAGTTAAACAACATAGATTATACTTACAAATTCCACAATTAATTTTTTATATGCCAACATATATTCACAACCCTTAATTAACCCAATGTCAATCAATTTTTATGATGGTTCTTCTTTGTATGTTAGCACTTGTTTGAAGACATTCAAGGATGACTGTTGTAAAACAACTTAAAATATACAAAAAAAAAAACCTTAAGTTGTTATAAGGAAATAAAAATTACTCACAAACTTTGCTATCAACCCTTTTCTTCCTTTTCATACAGTTTTATGTGCAGAATGAGTTCCATTTTCTTTTATTTTCTATAAGAGAATATTTTAAAATTAATATTTAATGTTAAATTAATTATTTGTACCTAATAGAAAAATTCAATGATTACATACATTTGAAGCACGTTGTTGTTGAAAT
>ML785453.1:48542-70037 GCA_009831015.1 Picea engelmannii
TAGCATGCTCATCTAGGTGAGGTGAAGGAGGAGGATGAGGAATATGTGTTGTCTCCTCATGACCTGGGTGAGGTGAAGGAGGAGGAGGAGGATGTGGAGAAGTATGATCATGACCACCCTCATCAATCGATGGGGTACTGGATGAATGAGTCATAATGGAAGAATATTTGTGCCTATCATCAGGATCCCTCCTCGTTGCTAGTATCCTAGCAACTCTGACAATATGATGTATAAGAGGCATCAAATCACATGACATCTCCCTCTAAAGCTCCAAGAGCATAGGATTTTCCCTGATGTCTTACATCAGGGTAGGGTGGACTCCCACCTCAGTCAAAAGTGTAGAGAGTCGGTCACCCAACTCCAACCTGAATATGGTATCGAGCCTATGGCGCATGCCACCGAGTATCTTCACCCAAGGACCCTGACTCGCTGCGGCCTCAAGCATCATCTCATCATCGTCATTTGTTGGGTGAGGAGGCACGTCCCCAATGAAATTTCCAATATCTGCAAAATATATAGTACAGAACAATAATTACACAGTTAATTCATTAAACAATTTAATAGAACAAGTTAAAGAACGTGTTAGAATTAATTTTATTCTAATTAAGTAAGACAATAAAATGAAACTATATTAATTTAAACAAAACACTAATATTACCTCTATCATCTAGTGTGAAGAGGATGTTCAGACATCCTTGCGAATCCAAACCCTCATAAGGATATGACACCATGATGAACATGTGATCCACCGCACTACCTAGTAGCCCTAGTGCATCTGGCGAAATCCTAGCCGAAAAATCCGGCTGGCCCTTCTTGGGCATCATCTCCCCCCACATGCGCATCCACACATGAGTCCTTGGTCTAGGAGGTTGACGGAAACAATTCCTCCTTGTCTCTGGAAACCTCTAAAGAAAAAGCAAAAAACCTCTAAGGCAAAAGGGAAGTTCAACCTCCTACGTATCATAGCACGACATTTGTCTAGGGCAATACAAAACTGCCACAAACAAATGGCAAACCATCTGATACACCATGGCCTCTATACCAACAAATCAACATAATACAAAAGAGGGTAGCTAATGTGCTTCCCATCAATGGTAAAGTGGGCTATGGTAGTCACTAACAGTGAGAGGCACCTAACCTCCTTTGCACCAAAAGAGGCGATTTTCAGTTGTCCACCAGAAACTTGAAAATAGTTGGGGATAGTACATCAACCCCAATATATCACTGAGAGTACATGAGCTGACTCTCTTCTAAAACACCTATTGGGACATCTAGGAATTTGGGAAAATCCTCCCCTCTCTTGGATAGCCCAGTGATAAAGTAAATATCCTCCTCAGTGGGATGGTACCACTGATCTGGACCCACACGAAAATCATGTCGATGGACATACCATCGACATATCAGACGAGAAAATGTAACGACCCCTTCGTTATGACTACAAGCGAAGCATAAGTGCAATTTTTTTTTTTTGGTTTTTAGGGCAAGAAGGCGACGACGACAACAATTTACCTCACCACTGATGACAAACATAAGCATGTAGTCCAGGCAATAGGAAACTATGACTCAACTCACTAACATAGGAGTAGCAGGGTGAAACATGCGTTAAAACAAGGAGAAATGACTACCTGCCCGACACAATAGGACCACACATACAAGCCAAGGGGAAACATCCCCTTTCCGACACAACTACCTTGACAAATAAAGACTAGAACCTCAAGGCGCACGAACCAAACACCTGAAGGCGTTCAACCCGTGCGCAAAAATAAACTTACAATGCTTGACAACACTCACATAGAAGGCACCGACTCCGGTCAAGTTATCATTCGCTGCTATCCAAATAGGGCACGCCATGATCCCCTCATCAGGAATCATGTCATCCCCAGGTGATAGACGCGTCAATAACCTTGGCACAACACATCCTATCTAGACCAAGGACTTTAGAAAACTCTGATGTGCTAGGAGCCAAATACTGACAGGGATACTATACCCACACCCCACACAAAAGGTTGACGAGACACAAGAGGACAACTACCAGGGAAGTCACGACTTCATCAACCACCCGACCCATTCATCATGTCTAAACTAGTCATCAGTTACAAATTGTTTTTGACATTGAGTATGCATCGAAATTTAGCAAGTCTAAATTATAATTTAGTCTTTAACTTATCAAATGATTAATAATTAATACAATCCAATTGACCATTCTACTTTACACCATAGACGTTACTTTCAATCTAAATAACATCACCTTCAAATCAATTGGCAATTCTACAATACGATCAAGCATCAATTTCAATCGAAATAACCTCAATTACGAATCAGTTCGACAATGTTGCATTATGATTTAATCATTAACTATAATTTAATTTAGCAAGATTAATCTATACTTTGGTCAATAATCCTAAACTCATTTAACCATTAATCACCATCTAAAAGGGTAATTCTAAGTAATCCCTGAAATTACCATCTAACTATCAAATGAAAATATATAACTACATTAGCCACATCAATGTAAAATGCTACAATATCACACTTGTAATCAATTAAATTACACATGTCATCTATCTAAGATATACATACCAAAAATAACTAGGTGTCTATAACATTAAGAAGGGAACTATTGACTGTTAACATCACTGTAGCAATTGACATCGCTATGGAAATTAACATGGTAGTTACATAGCAATTAATCTGACCAATAGCATCGTTGTAGCAATTAATGTTTGGCAGTGAGAAGGCTGGGTACACTCAAATTGAAGGAGAATAAGAAGACAATACAAACTGCAGAAGGATCAACTCGTGGTCATTCAACAATCAACGCAGTCAACATTCTAAATAGCAAATTTGTTCCCTTCAACAACGAACTCAGTCAATTTTTTTTTCGGGCAAATCCGTGGTTATTTACATCAATCTCAGTCACATTTAATAGGCAAAACATGGGCATTTAAACAACAATCTTAGTCTCATTTTAAAAGAAAAATCGTGGGCATTTAAACAACAATCTCAGTCTCATTTTAAAAGCAAAATCGTGGGCATTTAAACAACAATCTCAATCTCATTTTAAAAGCAAAATCGTGGGCAGTTAAACAACAATATCGATCTTATTTTAAAAGAAAAATCATGGGCATTTAAGCAACAATCTCAATCAACTTTTAAAAGCAAAAACGTGGGCATTTCAACAACAATCTCTATCAACTTTTAAAAGCAAAAACGTGGGCATTTCAACAACAATCTTTGTCAACTTTTAAAAGCAAAAACGTGGGCATTCAACGACAATCTCTGTCAACTTTTAAAAGAAAAAATGTGGGCACTTCAACGGCAATCGCAGACACATTTTAAATGGAAAAATTGTGGTTTCCCTTTTTCATTGCCTGGATGCCAAATGCAAACGCATATAGGAATGACCAAAACACCCTTCCCTTACTAGGATACTAATTATAAAAATGCAGACAGGGAAATGATTTTGTTTTTCCATTGCCAGGATACCGATACAATGCAAACATGAATATCACAAAAAAACGTTTTTCCATTTCCAGGATACCAAATATAAAAATGCAGAGAGGGAATCAAATCATCTTTCCATTGCTAGAATACCAATACTACACAGACATGAACAACAATAAAAACATTTTTCCATTCCAGGATACCAATACAAAAATGCAGACAGGAAATCAAATCGTTTTTCCATTACCAGAATACCAAATAAAAAATGCAGACAAGGAATCAAATCATTTTTCCATTGCTAGAATACCAATAAAACGCGGACAACAATAAGAGAAATGCAATGATCCAATGGGCAAATTCATTGAAATGATCGCAGGGATTTTATCAGTCAAGGCATAGAGAAGAACCAACAAGGACGCAAGATAATCCATATGCAGAGGTCTTTGCTAGATGGCCCAAGTCAAACAATTAGCCAAGGAAAATAATGGAGGTATACGGCTGACATGAACACCCTTCGCTCATCATCCATGCACATAAAAGTAGGGCGTTGAGATCCATAGGTCTATTAAAGCCGAAGTGACGACCGTAGATCAGGCTCCTGGCCAACTGCTCAGGCGAGGACTGATGAGCTAGGGACGAAAGGCAAAAACAAACACAATATTCACAAATCAATACACCACAGGGTGGTCAAGACATGCCAGGAATCGAAGGCCATGGGAGTCAATTGATCATTGAGCTATAGGCTATGGAAAAATTCATTCATCAACTAGAATGCTAAGACAATCAATTTACTTACCCAATTAAACATCCAGATCCAAAGCATAAATCCTACTACAATCTACCATGCAAAAATAAACAAAGTGTACCATTGCTTGATCGCCCACTCTAAGATGATGTCTCGCGCGCTCCGTGCAACTCTCGCTTGCCGACCAACGAGACTTCACTGGTACCTCCCAGCCAATGCTAGGGGTACTCTTCTTCCCCCTTAGCCCCCCGAGCCACAAAGGGGCCACACACACTAACCAAGAATCAACTAGCTCCCAATGCGCCTCGCAAGGCCGAGCTACCACTCCTCACCAAGTTGGGTATCCCAACTACCACAAGCTAAGTCATTCAAGTATAGATTTTTGCAGCGTAACGTTACGCAAACAGAAGATATCCTTCCTCCTTCTCCTCCCTCCATTATATAGAGTTTCGAACTCCTTTACCTTCCCAAAATCCCATTTAAATTAATGTTTAATAAATTAATTCCTAAAAATCCTCCTCGTACAAGTGTCACCCATCCCCTTCATTCCTCCATAAATTAATTTCTTTATTTAATTAATTACCCTTATTTCCCTCACCCACCTAGAGTCACTCCTAGAATCGCTCCTAGGTGTCCCCAAATTCCCTTACAGGTTTTAATGACTTTCCCCATTATTAATTTGCTAGTTCAATTTAAATTAGAAAGTTATTAAATGGTAGATACCTTACTAAGTTGGACTAACGGCTTTTTCCTAGTGTTTCCCCTTTCTTTTAAGGTTTCTGTTTTTCCTAGTTTCCTAATTATTTCAGATTTCCCCTTTTTCCCTTTTTGATTAAACTCAAAAAGGCATGTGCAGAAACTTACCCTTCTTCCCCCCTTTTTAATGAACTAAATTTTTAATTAGCATAAAAATAAAACAATCATTCCCCTTTTAAAGTTTTTATCCCAAAAGATTTTTATAAAACACTTTACTTGCTTACCCCCTTCTTGTCACAAGGTTAATGAAGATTATCTTTATTATTTATTTTATTTTATTTTTATTTTTATTTTTATATATGTTTATTATTATTATTATTTTATAAAAAGGTAAAATTTTACCACCAACAAAGATTAGACCTAGACCTTAATTTTCATGTTGGGCGACAATTTATTAGGGAAATTGTTTTAAAAATTTCTTATCATGATTATTTGTCCTAAGGGCATGTAGGTTCATTCATTTATCATTAACAACATGACATGCCCTTCAGGACGCACTAGGTGATCCAAGGGTGCCACTCACCTCATTTATTTCCCTTGTGCGAAGTGCCCTTCAGGACGCACTACGGGCTCCAAGGGTGCCATTTGCCTCTTTCCATTTTTCTTGCACGACGTGCCCTTTAGGACACACCATGTGCTCCAAGGGTGCCACTCGCTTCTTGACTGACTTGGTAGACATAAAAAAACCCTGGAGTCAATCTCCGCCAGGTGAATTTGTGGGAGACTAAGGGCCTCTAAGGAATAAGGCCCCCTCCTTATTGCACGCCCCTTAGAATCATCGTGAGAAACGGTTGCAGTCTACCCTCACGGCATCGTGGGTCCTCTCGAACTAGGTAAATGTTAACCTACTGTTCGAGCCATGGCGGGAGTGCTAGTAGGCTGTGATAGGGCTCCTGTCCACACCTCTCCCTCAACATCTCTGGTATTCGTGTGTGACCCATCTACTCCACATCTGAGTCTGGTCGAAAAACTATCGTCAGCTCTAATAGTTCACTCCTCGATTCGATCTGGAGTCCAAGGGGTTCCATCGATGCCTCTGCACCCTCAACGTCCGAAATCCTGCTCACTCAGTAAAACCGAGTCAATAGCACGTGTCTATGTCAATGCAACAAAACAACATGACATCAACCCATAACACCTCATAATCAAAATCAATGTTTTAATAGCATAATAATATGGATCACTTGCGAGCAAGTGTCCTCAAAGAATAAGTTCACTCAGTGTGCAAGAGCGGGATGTTACATACACTCCCTCTTGGTCTAAACTTCGTCCCAAAGTTTCATAGTAAGTGCCGAAATAATGTGTATCACAGTATCATAAGTCTATCTATCAAAGAAAAATGGAAACTTCTGGCGCATATCATATACGTCCTCCTAGGTCGCCGAGTGCGGACTATAGTTGTCCCACTGGACCTTGACCTAATCTACTGTTCGATGTTGTAGTTGTCGAACACAATGATCTAGGATGCGGATTGGCTCAGTTGTGAGCGCCCCCTTGTCCGATACCTATAAGGAACTCATATCAATAACATGTGTAGGATCACTAATATAATTTCTCAAAACATATACGTGAAAAACATCGTGCATACGCCTCAAAGAATCAGGCAAGGCTAGTCGATAGGCCACGAGCCCCTTTCTCTCCACAATCTCGAAAGGTCCCACGAACCTAGGAGAGAGTTTAGCTCCCTTTCCAAACTTGATCGAACTCTTATTTGATTTATGTTGGAGTTACTTCACACACACCTAGGATTTATTTTTCCTAAGGTTATTCCTTGTTTATTAGTCATAATTAGTCATTATTCAGTCTCCTATATTTTAGGGGAGAATATTCCACTTGGAGAATATTCTCTTTCAGTTGACACTTCAGTTTGACTAGTTGAGTTGAGTTTAGATGTTGCATTAGTTTTGTCACCATGCAAAATTGGGATCATCACCAACTCACTACTCTTTGTTCAGTCAATTAACTGAAGACTAGTTGACTAGTTAACTCGGCTAGGTGGCAGTTCACTCCCGTAACTTCCTGAGAGACTAGACTAGGTGGAATTTTACTCTTGTAACTATTGGTGTGTGTCCATATCAATATATACCACCACTATGGCTCATTAGTTACTCATTTATCCTATATATATTATAAATTATTCACTCTTTGAGTGTGGAATATGGTTAATGATAATTCTTCCATTCTTTCTATCTTGCTCCTTCTTTCTTAATTTCTCTCTGCAAATGTGTGTAGTATTTTCTAGCTAGATATATTATGTGCAGGTTCAACGCATTTATAGTTTAACCCGCAAGAAGACTCGATCGCCGACCTTGTAACTACGGTCGACACGGTGCACATCGACATAACTCTTATGTCGATCATGCGCTTCTTTAATCCTTTGTCTTATTGTTTTCATTTTCTCTTCCATTTCTTGGATCGCTTCTGGTCCCAGCAGGACCCTATCCTCAAGCCGATCCCAACTCAAAGGCGTCCGACATGGTCACCCAAAAAGAAACTTGAAAGGCACCATCTTAATGGTGCTTTGGTAACTGTTGTTATAAGTGAATTCCACCAGTGGCAAGAATTCTTCCCAACACGTTTTTTGGTCCATTACATACATGTGCAACATGTCCTCCAAGGTCCAGTTCATTCGTTCGGTATGCCGGTCAGTCTCCGGGTGATACGTTGTACTGAGGTTAAGTTGGGTTCCCAAGGCCTCTTGGAATCTCATCCAAAATCATCCAGTAAACACTGATCCTCGATCGGATATTATCCTCTTAGGCACGCCATGCAACCTCACAATCTCACTGATGAAAACTCTAGCTATGTCAGGTTCCTGATACATTGTACACACAGGAATAAAGTGAGAACTCTTCGTCAAAGTGTCTACTACTATGAAAATCGAGTCATGTATCCTTGCCGTTAGTGGCAATCCAACAATAAAATCCATCGAAATAACCTCCCATTTCGATTCCGGAATAGCGTGTAGCTGTAGTAATCCTGCTGGATGTCTATATTTAGCCTTTACCTATTGACATTCTAGACATTTGGCCACATAGTTTACTATATCTGCCTTCATCCCCTTCCAGAAGAATAGGGTTTTAAGGTCGGCCCTCATCTTCATGACTCCTGGGTGAGCCATGTACACTGCTCTATGAGCCTCGTTTAGGATCAAACTCCTCAACTCGTCGTTTGATGGTATGTAAATACAATTTTTAAACCTCATTAATCCATCGTCGTCAAACGTAAATCCTTCAAATATTGGTACCATCATTGTGTTTTGTTCGATAAAACCCTCAAACTCTTTGTACCAGTCATCATGATGCTGTAAAGTTAGAATCTTTTCACGTAGATTCATCTGAAGAGGAAACATCGAAAAGATGCGTGGTCTCTGACTCAATACATCTACCACTCGGTTCACTGTTCCTTTTATGTAAGTAATCTCGAAGTCGTACTTGCTAAGCAATTCCAACCAATATCGTTGTCATGCGTTCAGGTCGCTTTGCGTAAATATGTGTTGTAGTCCACAGTGGTCAGTCTTTAGTTCAATTTTTTGTCCAACAAGGTAGTGTCTCCAAACCTTCAAGGCATATATGATGGCTAACAACTCCAAATCGTGCGTCGCGTAGTTCTCCTCATGTCTTCTCAGTTTCCTCGAGATGTAAGCGATCACTCATCCGTCTTGCATCAAGACTCTGCCTAAGCCTTCCTTGGATGCGTCGGTGCATACCAAGAAGTCTGTATCCATGTCAAGGACCTTTAGTATCCGTGTTGTTTTCAACAACTCCCTGAAATGCTTCCACACATTTCTCGGTCCAAACAAACTTCTTATTTTTCTTCTTCAATTCCGTGATCGGATTTGCTATATTCGAAAATCCCTCAACGAACCGTCAATAGTATCCTACTAAACCCATGAAGCTACGCACTTCCAGGACATTATTCGGCGTAGGCCATTCCATAATAGCCTCGACCTTTGCTGGATCCACGGTGATACCTTCATCGGAGATGACATTCCCCAAGTAGTGAATCCTTGATTGATAAAATGAGCATTTGGACAACTTCCCATACAATTTGTGCTCTTGCAAACACTGTAGTACCAAGCACAAGTGCTCGTCATGCTCCTCCGTCGTCCGAGATTAAATCAAATATTGTCAATGAATACTTTGATGAACTTGTCCAAGTACTCACGGAACACCCCGTTCATCAAACTCATGAATACCCCTAGGGCATTCGTCAGTCCAAACGGTAAAGCAGTAAACTCGTAATGTCCAAACCTTGTCTTAAAGGAAGTCTTAGAGACGTCATCCTCCTTAATATGTAACTGGTGGTATCATGATCTCAATTCGATCTTTCAGAACACCATCGTGCCATTCATTTGATCGAACATATCATCAATCCTCGACAATGGATATTGATTCTTGATTGTTGCCTTGTTCAACTAACGGTAGTCAATGCAGAGCCTCCACGACCCATCCTTCTTTCATATGAAAATAACAGGCACACCCCACGATGACACACTTGGACGTATCAGTCCCAAGTCCAATAATTCTTTTAGTTTCATTCTCAACTCTTGTAACTCCAGGGTCGACATCCAATAAGGAATTCTAGCTATCGGTTCAGTCCCCAGTTTTAGGTCTATAGTAAAATCCAATTCCCTCTCCGGCAGCATCCCAGGTAACTCCTCTGAAAAGATGTCTACAAACTCTCTCACCACCCGAAGGTGTTCTAGACCTTCCGCTACTCCCTTCTTGTTTAACACAAGGATCGCATAAAGCTTGCATCCCTTGCACATGCTCTTCCGTAGCTGGAAGGAAGAGATGAACCTCATGGAAACTCCCTGGTTCCGACCTACAATCACACGTCTCTGTCCCTCATCATCGACCAAGCTCAACCATTTCATCTTATAGTTGAGTATCGCCTCATGTGATTCCAACCAGTCCATAACAATCACAACATCATAAAATCCTAAGATCGTGACGTACAGGTTGGCCCTGGTGACAAACTCTCCTAGGTTAAGGGTACAGCCCGTAACCTTTCCTCCAACCTTTTGTTTGGCTCCCTAAGCAATCTCTATGAAGCTAAACTCATCCTATTCGACTGCCTTTACCTTAATCCTTTTTAGCGCTACACCCGAAATGAAACTCTCAGTAGCACCGAGATCTATCAAAATACTAAGGGTCTAGTCAGTGACGGTACCTGACATCTCGAGCATAGTCGACTGGTGCTCGACCTAGCAGTTATTCACCACTGCATGAATCCAATGGGCCTTGCCCATATCTCCCATGGTAGTGGGTCCAGATAATCCATACGCTCTAGTCCTCTCCACTGGGAAGTCGCGCTGGTAGTGTGGCTCCCCACACGTCCAACACCCCTTCTTCGGTCCAATACTCCTGGTACCTGAAGTAGAATATGACGGCCCACCGGCCAGGAATCCTAGTTTGTTCTGCGGAGCAGGCCTAAATTGTTGTTGTTGTGGTCGACGTTCCTGCTAATGTTGTGGTCCCCAATAAGGTGTCCATTGTTGAGGCGTCGGTTGTCGAGGTGTAGTGGAATTGGATCCTCTCTTGAAGCCACGATATCCTGACGTATGTTTGGATGGTGTCTGATGTTGTTGTGCACTAGATGACACTTGTCCTGTTGGTCTCACTAGAGTCCTTCTCTAAACCCCGCTAATAAGATCCTCCTCTGCTATGAGGGCCTTTTGGACAACATCATGCAAGGTTTGAGGCATCAAAATCCTAACCTTTGCATGTAAGATGCCAATAAGGCCGAACACGAACCTGTTGACCTTAAGTTTCTCATTATTAAGGTGTCGAGCATACCGAAGCAGCTCCATAAAACGAGCACCGTACGACTGCCTTGTCGTAAGGCTTTGAAATCGTTGAGTTGACGCTCAATGAATTCCTCTGATAGGTACCTCTCTTGGAACCGTTCCTCGAATAGTTCCCATGACACGTCTTCAATGACCATGTTCAACTGTGGTAGGAGTGTCTTCCACCATAGAAGAGTGCTCCCCTTCAGTTGAAATACCACCATGCGGACCTTCATGTTGGAGGTATAGTCGCGAAGTGCAAAGCACATCACCATATTCTCCAACCATGCCTTGGCGGCTGCGCTGTCCAGGGCACCAAAGAACTCAGGAAATTTGACCTTCTTAAGCTCATGGTGAATGTTACTAGTACCAACTAGAGCGCACGGTGGACCCTCAGGGGGTGCTGATGCTCTGGCCTCATCTTTATCCAAACGGATGATCAATGTCTCAGACATGCACTGAAAAGATCTCATCATTTCGACCACATCACCTACTGCTATCTGCTCTTGCCCGACAACCTGTTCGTCTCCCTGGGGGTTATACCCCTCAAGCATGGATGATACTGGAGGCATCGTGCCTCCTCCCCTAACACCCCATCATCCGCCTCTGCGGCGTCCTCTAACCATGATTACCATTGCATGAGTATAAGTCAACTTAATTAGCAACATTATAATCAATCATATCAACGAAAGCTGTAGTGATCCCAAGTCGTAGGTTGAACCCGCTCTGATACCATATGTAACCACCCCTTTGTTACGACTACAAGCGAAGCAGAAGTGAATTTTTTTTTTTTCTAGGGTAAGACGGCGACAATGACAATAGTTTACCTCACCACTGATGACGAACGTAAACATGCAGTCCAGGCAACAAGAAACTATGATTGAATGCACTAGCACAAGAGAAATGGGGAGAAACATGCATTAAAACAAGGAGAAATGCCTACCCGCCCGACACAACAGGACCATTCCTACAAGATAAGGGACAACATCCCCTTCTCGACACAACGACCTTGACAAACAAAGACTAGAACCTCAAGGCGCGCGAACCAAACGCCTGAAGGCGTTCAACCTGTGCGCAAAAACAAACTTACAATGCTCGACAACACTCACACAGAAGGCACCGACTCTGGCCAAGTTATCATTCGCCTCTATCCAAATAGGGCATGCCATGATCCCCTCATCAAGAATCATGCCGTCCCCAGGTTATAGACGCGTCAATAACCTTGGCGCAACACATCCTCTCTAGACCAAGGACTCTAGAAAACCCTGACGCGCTAGGAGCCGAATACTGATAGGGAGACTATACCCACACCCCACACAAAAGATCGACGAGACATAAGAGGAAGACTACCAGGGAAGTCATAGCTTCGTCAACCACCCGACCCATTCATCAAGTCTAAACTAGTCAACAGTTACAAATTGTTTTTGACATTGAGTATCCATCGAAATTTAGCAAGTCTAAATTATAATTTAGTCTTTAACTTATCAACTGATTAACAATTAATACAATCCAATCGGCCATTCTACTTTACACCATATCCGTTACTTTCAATCTAAATAACATCACCTTCGAATCAATCGACAATTCTAAAATACAATCAAGCATTAATTTCAATCAAAATAACCTCAATTACGAATCAGTTCGACAATGCTGCATTATGATTTAATAATTAACTACAATTTAATTTAGCAAGATTAATCTATACTTTGGTCAATACTCCTAAACTCATTTAACCATTAATCACCATCTAAAAGGGTAATTCTAAGTAATCCCCGAAATTACCATCTAACCATCAAATGACAATATATAACTACATTAGCCACATCAATGTAAAATGCTACAATATCACACTTGCAATAAATTAAATTACGCATGTCGTATATCTAAGATATCTGTACCAAAAATAACTAGATGTCTATAACATTAAGAAGGGAACTATTGACTATTAACATCGTTGTAGCAATTGACATCGTTGTGGCAATTAACATGGTTGTAGCAATTAATGTTTGGCAGTGAGAAGGTTGGGTACACTCAAATTGAAGGAGAATAAGAAGACAATACAAACTGCAGAAGGATCAACTCTTGGTCATTCAAAAATCAACGCAATCAACATTCTAAATAGAAAATTCATTCCCTTCAACAACGAACTCAGACAACTTTTTTTTTGGGCAAATCTGTGGTTATTTACAAACTCAGTCACATTTGATAGGCAAAACGTGGGATTTAAACAACAATCTTAGTCTTATTTTAAAAGCAAAATCATGGGCATTTAAACAACAATCTCAGTCTCATTTTAAAATCAAAATCATGGGCATTTAAACAACAATCTCAGTCTCATTTTAAAAGCAAAATTGTGGGCAGTTAAACAACAATATCAGTCTTATTTTATAAGAAAAATCGTGGGCATTTAAATAGCAATCTCAGCCAACTTTTAAAAGAAAAAACATGGGCATTTCAACAACAATCTTTGTCAACTTTTAAAAGAAAAAACATGGGCATTTCAACAACAATCTTTGTCAACGTTTAAAAGCAAAAACATGGGCATTCAACGACAATCTCTGTCAACTTTTAAAAGAAAAAACATCGGCACTTCAACGACAATCTCAGACACATTTTAAATGGAAAAATCGTGGTTTCCCTTTTTCATTGCCTCGATGCCAAATGAAAACACATACAAGAATGACCAAAACGCCCTTCCCTTACCAGGATACCAATAATAAAAATGCAGACAAGGAAATGATTTCATTTTTCCATTGCCAGGATACCAATACAACGCAGACATGAATATCACAAAAAAACGTTTTTCCATTTCCAGGATACCAAATATAAAAATGAAGACAAGGAATCAAATCGTTTTTCCATTACCAGAATACCAATACAACACAAAAAAGAATAACAATAAAAATGTTTTTCCATTCCAGGATACCAATACAAAAATGCAGACAGGAAATCAAATCGTTTTTATATTGCTAGAATACCAAATAAAAAAATGCAGATAGGGAATCAAATCTTTTTTCCATTGCCAGAATACCAATACAAAAAAGACAACAGTAAGAGAAACGCAAGGATCCAATGGGAAAAGTCATTGAAATGATCGCAAGGATTCTATCAGTCAAGGCGCAGAGAAGAACCAACAAGGACGCAAGATAATCCATACGTAGAGGTCTTTGCTATATGGTGCAAGTCAAACAATTAGCCAAGTACAATTATGGAGGTAGAGGGTTGACATGAACATCCTTCGCTCATCATCCACGCACATAAAAACAGAGCATTGAGATCCATAGGTCTATTAATGCTAAAGCGACAATCGTAGATCAAGCTCCTGACCGACTTCTCGGGCAAGGACTGATGAGCTAGCAATGAAAGGCAAAAACAACCACAATCTTCTCAAATCAATACACCACAGGGCGATCAAGACATGTCGAGAATCGAAGGCCATGGGAGTCAATCAATCATCGAGCTATAGGCTATGGAAAAATTCAGTCATCAACTAGAATGCTAAGACACTCAATTTACTTACCCAATTAAACATGCAGATCCAAAGCATAAATCCTACTACAATCTACCATGCAAAAATAAAGAAAGCATATCATTGCCTGATTACCCGTTCTGAGATGATGTTTCACACACTCCATGCAACTCCCACTTGCCAACCGACGAGACTTCACCAATACCTCCCAGCCAATGCTAGGGGTACTCTTCTTCCCCCTTAACCCCCCGAGCCACAAAGGGGCCACAAACACTAACCAAGAATCAACTAGCTCCCAGCTCACCTCGCAAGGCCGAGCTACCACTCCTCACCAAGCTGGGTATCCCAACTCCCACAGGCTAAGTTAGTCAAGTATATATTTTTGCAGTGTAACGTTACACAAACATAAGAGATCCTTCCTCCTTCTCCTCCCTCCATTATATAGAGTTTCGAACTCCTTTACCTTCCCAAAATCCCATTTAAATTAATGTTTAATAAATTAATTCCTAAAAATCCTCCCCATACAAGTGTCACCCATCCCCTTCATTCCTCCATAGATTAATTTCTTTAATTAATTAATTACCCTTATTTCCCTCACCCACCTAGAGTCACTCCTAGAATCGCTCCTAGGTGTCCCCAAATTCCCTTACAGGTTTTAATGACTTTCCCCATTATTAATTTTCTGGTTCAGTTTAAATTAGAAAGTTCTTAAATGGTATATACCTTACTAAGTTGGACTAACTGCTTTTTCCTAGTGTTTCCCCTTTCTTTTAAGGTTTCTGTTTTTCCTAGTTTCCTAATTATTTTAGATTTCCCCTTTTTCCCTTTTTAATTAAACTCAAAAAGGCATGTGCAAAAACTTACCCTTCTTCCCCCTTTTTTAATGAATTAAAATTTTAATTAGCATAAAAGTAAAACACTCATTCCCCTTTTTAAGTTTTTATCCCAAAAGATTTTTATAAAACACTTTAATTGCTTACCCCTTTCCAGGGATGATTTTAGGGGCTAAATTTCGCTCATGGGATAATTTTCCATGGTTTTTCCAAAAACGAGATTCGCTATTTTAAAAATGATTCACCCAAATTCTATATTATAAAATTATTTTACCCTAAAAATCGCCAAAAAATTATAAAAACTATATAAAATCCTTAGAAATTTGAATATATTTACAAAAATATCGCCAATCATTTATAGTTGGCATATGAAGGATTAGTAAGATTCGCCAAGGTTTCTACATTTTAAAATAAATTTCCATCCTTAAAATCATCCATGCCCCCTTCTTGTCACAAGGTTAATGAAGATTATCTTTATTATTATTATTATTTTTATTTTTAATAGGTTTATTATTATTATTATTATTATTATTATTAATAGGTTTATTATTATTATTATTATTATTTATAAAAAGGTAAAATTTTACCACCAACAAAGATTAGACCTAGACCTTAATTTTCGTGTTGGGCAACAATTTATTAGGGAAATTATTTTAAAGTTTTCTTATCAGGATTATTCGTCTTAAGGCCATCTAGGTTCATTCATTTATCATTAACAACGCGATGCGCCCTTCAAGACGCACTAGGTGCTCCAAGGGTGCCACTCGCCTCATCTGTTTCCCTTGCGCGACGTTCCCTTCATGACGCACTACGTGCTCCAAGGGTGCCACTCGCCTCTTTCCATTTTTCTTACGCGATGTGCCCTTCAGGATGCACCACGTGCTCCAACGATGCCACTCGCCTCTTGACTGACTTAGTAGACATCAAAAACCCCTGGAGTCAATCTTCGACAGGTGAACTTGTGGGAGACTAAGGGCCTCTAAGGAAAAAGACCCCCACCTTATTGCGCGCCCCTTAGAATCATCGTGAGCGACTGTCGCAGTCTTCCCTCACGACATCGTGGGTCCTCTCGAACTAGGTAAACATTAACCTACATTTCGAGGCACGACGGGAGTGCTAGTAGGTTGTGGCAGGGCTTGTTGTCCACACCTCTCCCTCAACATCTCTGTTAGTCATGCGTGACCCCTCTACTCCACATGTGAGTCTGGTTGGCAAGCTATCGTTAGCCCCAATAGTTCACTCCTCGACTCAATCCAAAGTCCAAGGGGTTCCATCAATGCCTCTGCACCCTCGAGGTCTGAAATCCTTCACACTTAGTAAAATCGATTCAATAGCACTTGTCTATGTCAATGTAATAAAACAACATGACATCAACCCATAATGCCTCATAATCAAAATCAATGTTTTAATAGTATAATAATCCGAATCACTTGCGAGCAAGTGTCCTCAAAGAATAAGTCTTCTCAGTGCGCAAGAGAAGAATGTTACAACCAACAACCCAGAGTTCCCCTTAAGGTGTGTAACCTCCTAATAAAACTTAAGGAGACCTACATCCCTCAAGAGAACATGAGTCATTGCAGTAATAGGACGAGGGTACAAATCCCTCTCCCTCTCCCTCTCCTCCCATTCTCGTACAACATTGTACAGTACCACCCTCTACTCCTGTTTCTATTGTTTCTCTATCCTCTCATGTATCTACATGATTAACATATGAAATACATCAACCTCACTCATACATAAAACATAAAAAAAAAAATGTATTGAATGGTAAATTTATCTATAAATACGAAAAAATAACTTCCTTCAAAAAATGAGTTAATTGCATTACCAATGCGCCCAAAAAACAGTCATGCACTGTGAACACCATTCACGGTGCGTCAGCGTAAAGTAACGCACCGAAAAAAATATGTTCTATTATGTTATGTGGTGCGTTGGAAAACAATACCGCACAAGGGCGCTACACTACAACAAATATGCCCTGGTGTGTTACATTTATCCTACACTTTGCTTAAACCAAAAAACAAATTAAAATCTTAGCGCACGTAAACAATTATTTAGAAATTAGAAAAAACATGGTGTGTATATATTCACTACACACACCGGTGCGTGTAATGAACATCAACGCACCATCACATAAATTTTCCAAATTTCTGAGTATGAAATTTTTTCCGGTGCATTCTGGTCATTACTATCGCACTGCATACGGTGCCACCAAAAAATTTACAGGGTGCACCGCAACACAATGTTACTTTTCTCGGCGGTGCGTTTGGTAAACATGAATGCCCCGGTGTGCACGTTTACCAATGCACGACGTAATAATTATATATGATAGGGGTGGAGTGTCATGTACTTTAACAACCCGGTGTGTTACCTTACTTTGATGCACCACCCCACCAATTATATCATTTTCTTCGGTGCGTCGTTAAACAGACACGCCAGAGCATTTCTGTTTACAAACACACTGCCGAGAAAGGTAATTAGGTACGTGGTGCAGCCTGTAAATTTACAGGTCGCACCGTAGGTGGTGCGAGCCGAGCGATTCGAACACACCGCATAGTTATTTATTTATTTATTTTACACTTAAAATTTCACTCAATTTTAAATTTTAATACGATGAAAAATTAAGTTATGAAGAAACAAGGACATTGCCTGGACATTTTGTCGTCGGAGAGGCATGGTTGTGACGTACTAAAAAAAACTTAATTTTCCCATCGTTTGGAAAAATTTGAAATTCATGCACCGAGCAACAGATGAAAGGAAGGAAAGCAAGGAAAGCACCAATGGAAGGGCACTTCAGATAGGCAAAGGTTGCATCGGTGATTTTGATCTCTACAACACTGAAAATGGTAAAAATGATTTTTATTGTTGGTAACGTTTTTTTATAAAACCTTGTTCTGGCATGCCAGAGGAACAACCGCACTGGGGCATACATGCTTAATGAGTGCATCGTTTATATTTTTTTTAAACAACATTCCTAGCACAATGCATGTATTTTTGGGAATGCATGCGCACCGGTGCGTTTACTACTACATATCACATCGTCGTACATTTTTTGAAAAAATACAATGGCGTGAAATGTTTTGTTTAAGCATGACATGATGAAGTATAATAATAGATGCCCCGGTGCGACCAATTTTACATAGAGCACTGTGCAAATTTGGAAATTAACCGTAACACGATACTCCATATTGGAGCACTGGTGTGCACCGGTGCGCACGATACAATGGAGTGCACCAAAATATATTTTTTGACACAATCCTACATTGGTGCGTAAATATTGTTTATTTAACCATATAACGTTGCACTCTACTAATAGCACACCGGTGCTTCCAGTGTTACTTGGCGCATATGAGATTTTTAAAAGAACGTTATTAGGATGTGTCATTATTTCTCTGTGCGTCATTCTTTTCGTAGTGCATCGTATAATATTTTTCTTTATTTGAAATAACCCTTCTATTGTGCGCTAGTTTTGAGGGCACCGATGCACCTTTTGTATAAAACACATCGGTGCGTTATGGACTTACAAAAGCACCGGCGTAAAAACATCCACTAAAACCTCTGCTAGTATCATCCGCTATAAACGTATTTTTGGGATATTTTTATAGGGGCATCTGCAAAAACCTCCACTAGAGGGTATTTTCCTTCTAGTGGAATATACTAAAGCTTCATTGCTCCGTTTTGAATCTTGTCCCATATGATGTGATATATGATCTCTATATGCTTGGACCTATCATGAAACACTAGATTCTCAAAGATTTTGATACAACTATGATTATCACAGTGCATGACTATGGGGTCCAACTTAATCAAACAATCCTGTAAAGCTAGATGTTATCAAAACTAGTAGTATTGGTTTCCATGTATTCCACCTCTTCTGAGCTAAGAGCCATGAAATTATTCTTCCTATTAAACTGGGATATCATTGTTGATCCCAATCTAAAGCAACACCATGAGGTGCTCTTCCTGTCTGCTGCACTTCTTGCCCAGTCTGAGTCTATATACCTTTGCAAATTCACTTCACCATCTCCAATATATCTCAGAACATAGTCCATGGTGCCCCTGAAATACCTTAGCACATGTTTTGTTTCTATCCAATGCTCATGCCTTGGCTCCTCCATGCTATGACTGAAGGTTCTCACTGCAAAAAATATATCTAGCCCGATGTTGACAACACACATCAAGGAACCTAATAGTTTCCTATACAATGTGGGATCCACCAACTCTAAATTTGAAGTTGTCACCTTCTTCAGATTAGTGATCATGCATGTGGCCATAGGTTTGTAGTCCTCCATCTGAAACCTCTTTATGATCTCAATTGCATACTTACCCTACCCAAGGAAAATCTCCCCTAGTCTCTACCAAACCTCCAAACCCAATAAGTAATGCATCATGTCGATGTCCTTCATCTCGAACTCAACTTCCATGTCTTCTTTACACCCTACAATGAGCTTCTTTGAACCTTATAAGAAATAACTCATCTACATCTAGCATCGAAACAAGCAGATCAATCCCAATAAATATGTAGTATAAGTTAGGATCTGTTTTGGTTTTGGGTAAGCCCATACTCCACATATATCCATCAATCCCGAAATACCATGCTCTTGGTGCCTTCTTGAATCCATACAAGACTTTCTTAATCCTACAAACATGATATTCCTTCCCATTTAACTCAAAGTGGCATTAGGGCTCTTTCTTGGGCATGAAGTGGGATCATTTTTGGGCACAAAGTGGGATATTTTTTTTCTTTTTGCAGATTTTTGATAGAAACAGGAAGACGACGAAATTTGCATTGATTTCCGAAAATTTCTGTGAAGAATTTGGAAAATACATCTCAAGAATTGAATTCCTCTTTAAAAAATACCCAATTTCAAAAACAAAAAAAAATCGTCCAAAATGAAGTATGGAAAGTGCAGATATCATTGATACAAAATTTGCATTTTTTTAGGTTTTTTTTGTGATGGACATGAATTTCAAACATTGGATATCTTTTGATAGGATGCACATATTTCAGCCAAATTGATGCCATTAAATCTAGATAACTTGTGGCATTTCATAATTGGGGTAATGATAGCCAATCCAGGAAAAATAACTAAAGTTATGGTCATTTTACAATTTCAGCGTCAAACCCTAACTACATAAAGGAGCTCCTTTGCAAAGTTAATGATTTTTCTTTAAAACCCTTGTTCTATTTTTGGGTTATGGAAAGCAAGATGTATTTTAATGGAAAAGATGATGGTCCTAGTATTGAATAATACATAATAAAAAAATATAAATTCATTATGGGGAAACTTGTGGCGATCTTGGGTATGGATGAATTTAAAGGATGATGCTCGCATATGGTGGGATGGAGTTAACTCTAAAGAGACTAAGGATCTTTCAGATGAAGAATATCAAAAATTATTTATAAATAGGTGATCTCGTATTATGAAGAAGGATAAGAATATTACTATGGACTTATTTTCATGTGACAACTTCATATTATAGGTTCGTGGATGTATTCAACAAGAAAATGTTATTGTTTCTATAAACCCTAATATAAAACATAATTTCATCAATGCTAATTTGGCTAAAAGATTACAAGTTCTTACAAATAATATTCAAAGCACACATGTTGAGGGTGAAAATGTTCTTATCTTTAAATATTTGAAGATTACCATGGATAAATATGTGTTGCATTCAAATTTTTATGTTATAAATATGGATGATGTGGATGTTGTTTTGTGATATGCTTGGATGAAATTAGTTGGTACAATTAATATTAATGTGCAAAAGAAGTTTTTGAAACTTTAGTTCAAGATAAATAAAATTACATTGTAGGATATTTCTCTTACTAAATAAGAAGGGCCCAAGGAGGCAAATGAGGTAGTACTTGTCGGGAAACAAATTGTAGTACCTAATGAAACTTCAGATGAAGAGTCCAGGGTTGAATTAGAAGAAGAGCCTCTAGAAGCAATTGAAGAAAACAAAAAGGAAGGGCATAAGAAGGAAGAAGAATCTATAGAACAACATTTTGAAGAGTCAAAGGGAGATGAATCAATAGTTAAGGTTGATGTATATCTCCACCCACACCACACAGAGAAATAACACTCATCAAGACAAGGGTGTGCGCATCAACAAACTTACTATGGATCAACATGGAATTAGCGAGGGAACCGATATGGATGAACATGGAGGAATAAAATGTTGGTTGTGGAGACTGATTATCTTCCTAATTCAGAGGTCCTTTCTTTCATCCATGTTTATACCCTATGAAGTATTTACACTCTTCCACGCAAGGGAGTGCAGAGGGGGGGTAGCCCCTCTGCGGGGTCTAGGGGGGCTATCCCCCTAGCTGGGGGCAAGCGGGCCCCCAGTGGGGATTCGGGGGCGAAGCCCCCGAAGGAAAAATTGCCTTGTAAATGTATATTGTAATTTCATTGTAAATCTGGACCGTTCATTATAAGGTCACAGATCTAAC
>ML785453.1:104415-124108 GCA_009831015.1 Picea engelmannii
AACATTTTATAAAAAACATTTATTAGTCGGTGTCGAAGGCCATTGCAGGGACTATAGCATTCCATTCATAATTGACTTCATATTAGTTGGATATTTGACCATAATTTTTTTGTCAATCTCTAATATTTGAGATAACAAACTCAATTTTATATATATATAATTAAAAACCTTAATCTTTGTAATCTCATTGGAAGATAGATTTGAGGTCTTGTTGCAAGCTTTACTCTTCCCAATGTTTTATTTTTGGTTTCCTATCTGAGATAACTTAAGTTCTGAGTTTATTATAACTTAATTGAAAGTGTTTCTTAGTTCTTAAATATAGCTTGGATACAATGTAATCTTATGACCTAAGTTTTTAGTTTATTATAAACTTTAAGTGGCGGTGATATTCTTGATAATATTGCTTGTATTAATACTTCTGCATTGTCAAATGTTAGTGATTAAGACTACTGTGTTGTCAAATGACATATCCTCCTCACCTCATCTTCCTTTCCACATCACTGCCTCATCTTCCTCTTCCCACAACTATCCCTGCACAACGATGAATAATAATCCAATTATTTTGGAGCTAAGAGTAGGAGCTCACTTACATCTTACCTTCTAGCATCTTACCTTCTTTCAAGGTTCAAATCAAGAAGCTTCCTTCAATGCTCAGATCACTATAAATTCACCTAAAAACATATTATGAACTTGATTTATGCTTCTTCTTTGACTTTGTTCTTGTTTTAGAAGTCTTTCTACACAGGGTCAATTCACTCACAACATCTGAGAAAGTCAAATTCATACCAAATTAAGTTCAGCCATTGTTCTATCCTATTCGAACATAGATACTTCTTGCCAACATAATTTTTTGAAGTATATATTCATTACAGTAGAATACTTTATGTACATAGTAAGCAATGACCATTCACAAAACCCCAATTTATACCATATAAAACCTATTCAACTTTGACACTAAACAAAAATAAATACCTTGATTAGTTAACTCCATTATGTTGATGTTTTTTGCATTCCCCATTTTGCCTTAAGTGAATTGATTTTGAACGAGTACAACATCCAAGAGAAAAGGTATAAGATTCAGAGCCAATTCTATAGCAAGTAGTTTACCCAATGCCAATCCCTACTTCCCTTCATCCAGAAAAGGAAACAAAGAAAACAACCTCGGTGATAGATCCATCTCATGATCTTTTTGGCTATTACTCCTTCACTTCTCTATGCTCTAATATCCATGTTTCTAATATACCCGTGCCTTTGCATATTATTTTAGTACATCTAATATTTGTTTCATATAAGTAAAGAGGGATTGTTGTGATGGTTTTTCTAGTTGGAACGCACAAAAATACTAAGTACAAGTGTGAATTTTTTAATGTCATTCCATGCAAATCCCTATTATGCTTCATTACAACAAAAATTTAACTATGCACTAGTTTCTAGATTGCTACCCAAGAGGTTGTTAGGACACACATTTTGTTACTGAATCATTAAGAGATGTTCTCTTATGAATATCAGTTCTTTAACTAATACTTTCTTGGTAGGAGCTCATTGAGCATGCCATGAAGTAATAAAGATCTTCATTTGAATGTGCTAAGGTCTGCTAAAGGATGCAATTGTTCGGTGAGTCACGTAAGATCACATAGTTGGGATAATAAGGTGATTCAGGATATATATTCATTCGATCAATTTACAAGGATAACCCATAAACCAATATACCAATACACAAACGCTAGTGTGCCCCACCCTCGTCGTTCCATTTCTTAGGTACTTTACTATCCATGAAGGCACAAGCCCCGCCATAAACGAGCTCGGTAAAAGAGTAATCTAACAGATATTAGGTCAAAAAATGATTGAATTTTTTCACCCGGCACAATGAGTGCTACCATGCCCAGGGATGTGCCATGCAAAGGCTTATCTCAATTTACAAGCAACAAAAGCTTATAATATTCAATAACATATAAACCTAAACTTAAATGAAATTTGATATATACTAATCATACATTATCGAATCACTTTTTCCATGTGCACTTCATGTTTTTAGGTATGTGTTTGTCATATACACCAAGGTTGCATAACAACATCACCTACCCCCATTGCATAGCAGCATTATCATTATGTAAACATGGATGCTCCAGTGAGGCATTAGGTGCTCTGGATATCATAAGAAGTGTTTAGACTATCCTTTGTATGTTTGTCTTTGGAAAGGATGCATTCTATTATAATGACACCTTCTTGTAACTCGCCATTGTAATCATTATTGTCGGAACGTGACAACCCAAACTGCACACAATGATTAATTTACCTATATATCTCTTTGTGATGGATTGTGGTCTTGATATTGACTTGTTAAGTTTTAGTAAGAGACGATTGATGTAGACTCCTTCCTATCCAACCCAATTTAAATTAATAAAACCTCGACTACTCGTTCCTCCATCTATTGATGGTTATGATTTCGTTGTTTATTTGTAATTGAAATTTGTCCAACATATTTGAATGAGATTGAAGATCGTGATGCTATTTCATAGGATTTTACTCATGTATAATTAGTTGTCATATCTTAGGTTATTTGAGAGTGTACCGATCAAATTTGGTGTAATTGCTCAGTTGTCACGTCTCTCTTAACTACTTGTTAATAAATGTTATCATAGGCTATACAATGTTTCATTAGATCGATCTGTCGGTAATCTATAAGTTAAATTTGATTGTCGGTTGTCCCAAAACCTATGTGATATTGATCAACGACACCAACCATTCCAATTCACACATATAGAGTGTGAACATGAGCAGGTAGATCAGGTTGTTGGGTGGAGCCGAAAAAAAGGGAAAAAGTCGGCCTATAGCAAATTCAATACCCAATGGGCACAGATATCGTCTTGGGGTTTGAACTGTTCACATATATCGCCTTGAGGTTCGAACTGTGGTCTACGTGTGAAATCTGATATTCACATAGAGCCTTCAGCCGTATTTATTTCTTGTCGCCAGTGTGGAAATAATGGGTTGGTTTTAATAACTAGCCAGATTTCAACAAAATGCTTTTAAATAATTTAAAAAAATAAATAAAAAAAAATCTTTTGTAATATAAAACTTTGGAAAAAACTGGCAAATATTTGGTCCACCATCGAGTAATAGGTGGTCAACAGCCATATCGATAGCTATTGTAATATCCCCAAGGACGAGACCTATTGTAATCATGTTTATGAATTGTAAATCATATTTTGTAGGCTGGTGAGCCAAGTATTGATAAGCTGGTGGGTTTATGTGTTTATTAGGCCGGAGAGCCTAAGTGTTAAAGGTCAGGAGCTTGTTTTTGTATATGTAATATGCATAACATTAATAAAGAATAAACATCACTGCGTGCAGACCAACCACGAACAAAGAGGGATGGGGGACTAAGCTTTGACAAGGTGGGTAAGGGAAAAGGGGCTGAAAGGTTGGAAAGAGAGCCTAAGTGTTGAGCTTAGGGGCTTAAGTCTTTGTGAATAATAATTTATTATTATTCCAAAAGCTATGTGAAATGCATGTTTTTATCCTAAGTTCCTGGAAGGGGGAATGTGTGCCAAAGGGAACGCATGATGATGGATCACATGCAACCTCATGGGCGACATGTGTCAACCTAGGTACATGCAATTTAACCCAATAATTGAACCATGATGGGGGTTCGTCCTCCATTCGGCCATCAACTGTCTGAATGGAGGGATCTCAGCGTATGAGTTCTGTAAGCCTCACGCAGCTCTGAAACTCGAAGCCTGTGATGTTTTCTTGAGAAGTCGATACATCCTCTGTCTGAACTCTTGAGTCTTTGTTCGACCTCTACATGAATTGCTTGTCATGCATCCTGCAAACGGGTGTTACCTGAACCGTGTTGTGTTTTAGTGGCCTGTTGTCGTTTCCTGTTTCCACACCCCATTTTCCTGTTGCTGATGTCACATGTGAGTTAACCCAAGTTGTTGTCGTTGTTGTTGTCCTAAACTTGTGGGAATTTAATTGGAAACTGGTGGAAGAACTAGGTTGTCAGACCCGTGGTAGAAGAGGTAGGTTGTCAGGCCTGTGAGCAACTCTCTCCAAGTGAGGGAGTTTGTTGGGGGAGTGGTTTTCTTCCAGAGAGAGTCCAACACCAGCTACAGAGATCTGATAATTCTTGATCCGACCTATTTCCAAGACCAGAGGGGAGGTGAAGCACCAATGGACTGTGCTTGTGAAGGTGTATACTCCCGGGTGGAATAGACATGTGGGGAATGAGAGTCCGTGAGTAGTGGGCGTAAGAAGGCTCCTAGAGAGAATCCTTTTGATTGCTCTGTGCAGTTTTCCTGTAACCTCAACCTAGTCTAGGATTCCCTTGCCTTGGGTGGAGCTTAGTCCCAGCTTGGGGGTGACCCACTACTGAGCATGATGAGCAGCGTGGTCTAAGGCTAGGAGGTTTGTGGAAGGTCTACATGTGGTTGGTGGATTTACTACAGTTTCAAAGATAAGTATATGCATGTGTTTAATTTCGATAAGAATGCATGTCTGTGATGCTTGCAATATTATCATGTATTCCGTTGCAATGATATTTACTGTTAATTCCATTAATTTCGTATGTTAGCAGTAATTATATGTTTACTCTGTGTTAAGTCATTTAACTTCATTTAAATGCATACTACATAAGTATGAGAATGTTTATGCATAGTAGTGTTGCTCGGCAAGTGGTTTGATGGTCGAGGATGTTACAATATGGTATCAAAGCCCAAGGTTTCAACGCTGAGTCTGGATGGGTCGGATAAGTGGTCTTTGGACCCAAGGTTTCGAGAGGAATTTGTGTCTGGAGGACTAATTTCAAACCTTAGAATGTTTCTGAGTGCCAACGGGTTACTTGGTCATGTACGAAGCTCAGGAGAGGTAGCGGTAGAATAAAACCACAGGCGGTGTGGTATTTGACGACAGAGAGAGAGGGAACTCAACACTTGGGGCATTGGAGCCATGGAATCTGTTCGGAAAGAAAGGAAAAACCTTTACAACCGTTAGATCCAGAGAAGGTGCCAGGAGGATATTCGAGAAGCCTTTCAAGAGTTCAGTTGTCAGGAAAAGTGGGGTGTGATGAGGCACAAACCCCCGAAACCCGAAACTTCAAAACCCTAAGAATATCTACACCGTACATCTGGGAAAAAGATCTCGTCTGTTGGATCGAGCAGAAGAGCAGAGGGTAATTTTGGGAGTTCGACTATCAGGAGAAGTGGGATGTGTTGATGCACAAACTCCCGAAGCCTGAAATCATGAAATCCCGAAGAGTCGAAGTAGTGAGTCAGGCTGACATCACTAGGATGGACGTGGATACATGGGATGTGTGCCACATGCCAGTGGGTCCCCAAGAAAAAAGTAGACGCAGTGGGGCTAGAGGGCGTCACCTAAGGTAACGTGGACCTTCTTAAGAGCAACATGTGTCACCACCATGGTTGGTGACAATTGTGTTGTGGGCCCGATGTCTAGAAAGGTCATAAGTTCGAAAGTCGGGAGTTGGAGAGGGAAGCGAGTGTGAGAGCCTCCAGGACCGAAATCCCAAAACCCTGAAGTCCCGATTAGAGAACCTTGAGACCTAACGCTTGGTCATGACCATGGTCGCGTGGGGTTGGAAAACTGAGAGAAAAGGGCTAAGGCCTGAGTGCACTACAGAGCTGAGCATAGCTCAGAAAATTCATGGAAACTGAACGCTTTCTTGAATCAAGTTGTTTATGAATGTTGTGGGATTTGTTAAGGAATAATGACCTGAAAAATTCCAGTTGTCTGCACATTATGATGCAAAAGTTCAACAAGCACCAGAATCGAATAGAATTGCCACTGAGTGCAAAATAAATGGAAAGGGCACAGACCGCTTCCAGTTCTGAAGACGAAGCAAAAGGAATGGATGTTCATTTGGGAGTTGAAGGATCAAACTCCAATGGCCATGGAGAAGAGATAGATAAGGAAGGAGACATGAGGAGGATCATTGAAGGATTGAAAAATGATGCCCAAACTCGCCAAGCAAATAGCAAAAAGCTAAAAAAGCTCAGGAAAAACAAGGTGAATGTAATTGACTCGAGAAGAACAGGGAGTTAAAGAGTTTGGAGAGGATAGAAAAGAAGTTGGATAAGGAGAGTGACTCGAGAAAAACAGGGAGTCACCAGACTTCTAAGGGAGGAAGTTCAAGGAGTGTGGGTAGACACCATCATCACTCCCAAGGTCACTCCAAGAGAAGGACACACAATATTTCAAGCCCATCCCCTACCAGAAAGCACATGAGATATGGAGTGGATGAATTGAAGGGATATATGAAAAATATTAAGCCTCCTACATTTGATGGAGAACATCAGAAGGAGGAAGACGTTGAAACATGGTTGCTTGGTATGAGGAAATACTTCCAACTACAAAATTATTCCTCTCATGAGGAAGGAAGAATTGTGATGTATCAACAGAAAGGAAAAGCATCCATGTGGTGGGATCAACTTGTGCAGGTGATGCAAATTAGAGAGAAATATATCACTTGGAAATAATTCAAGAGGTATTTCGAGAAGAAGTATTTGACTAAGAGATATTATGACAGAAAGATGAAGGAGTTATTTGAACTCAAACTAGGCAACACGACCATTGATGAGTATGAACGTAGTTTTTTGGAATTGTTGAAGTATGTTCCATTCATCAAAGAGGAAACTATCAAGATTCAAAGGTATTTGAGTGGATTTCCATCTTCCATTGGGGATAAGATCTAGTATGATGACCCCAATACCATGGAAGAAACGATAAGAAGAGAGAAATGCTTATATGAGCAACAAAGAGAAAGGCCTACCTTTCAAAAGGCTTCAAATGACCAAAAGAAGTTTAAGAAAGAGCAGAGGTAGAAGGGAAACAAACCTCCCTTTTTCAAAAACAATCCTCAAGGACAACCATCATTTAGAGAGCCAAGAATGGATGATGTAGGGGAACAAAGTCCAAGATAGATGCCCATTCAGTGTTGGGGCTGTCAGGGAAACCATAAGTATAGATATTGTTCCCACAAAAATGGCAAAGTGAGAGATGTCCATAATGTTCAACAAGCTGAAACAGTGGAGTACATGGGCAGTAGAATGCCAAGGATCTATGCAGCCCTTGACAACAAGCAAGCTGAATTTTAGTCGCACATGATTGAAGTAGAAGGTATGATTAACAACCAACCATTTACTATTTTAATTGATTCAGGGGCTAACCATAGTTATGTAGATCTTAGAGTGGTGGAAAGTTTGCATTTGTCAAGAAGAAAACATGAAAATTCTTCATTAGTGCAGCTAGCTACATGAACCAAGAGAAAAGTCATTGATTTAGTTAAGTCATGCCCAGTGGATATGAAGGGACTAAGCACAAAGGCTAAATTTAATATTCTGCCTTTAGGTTCTTATGACTGTCTGATTGGGATGGACTGGTTGGACCAGCACCATGCCATCTTGGACTGTCGTAACAAGGCATTCACTTTCCTGGATGAGGAAGGGAATTGGAAAACAGTCCAAGGAATTCCCAGAGTTGTTTCTATAAGAGAAATCTCAACAATGCAACTGAAGAAGTGCTACAGAAAAGATTGTCAATTATTTGCATCCCATGTGGAGGAAACACCTAAGGATAAGGTGTCAAGTATAGGAGATCATGCGGTACTAAAATAGTTTGAAGATGTATTTCAAGAGGTACCTGGATTACCCTCGAAGAGAGATATTGATTTCTCTCTAAACTTGATGCCTGGAGCAGCGCCAATGTCGAAATCTCCTTACAGAACGAGTATGACAGAGCTGAAAGAACTGCAATTGCAGCTTGAAGATCTTCTGAAGAAGGGGTATATACGCCCAAGTGTGTCACCTTGGGGTGCTCCAATCCTGTTCATGAATAAGAAGGACGAAACGTTGATATTGTGTATCGATTTCAGACAATTGAACAAAGTGACTGTAAATAACAAGTATCCTTTGTCGAGGATTGATGATCTCTTCGATCAGTTGAAGGATGCGAAGATATTTTCAAATATAGAACTCAAGTCGGGATATCACCAGGTAAGAAAAAATGACAAAGACATCAACAAGACCACCTTTAGAACAAGGTATGGTCATTACGAGTTGACAATGGTGTTGTTTGGGTTGTCAAACGCACCCGATGTTTTTATGTGCCTGATGAATGGTGTGTTAAGGGACTATCTAGAAAAAAATTTCATAGTCTTCCTGGATGACATCCTGGTGTATTCCAAGTCGGAGGAAGAGCATGAACGACATCTGTGGATGGTGTTTCATGTACTAAGAGAGAACTAGTTGTATGCCAAGTTGAGCAAATGCTCGTTTTATCAGGAGCAAATCCATTACTTGGGGCATATTATCTCAAAGGATGGGATATCTGTAGATCCTGAGAATATTGATGCCATTAGAGTATGGTCGGCACCAAATAACGTGACAGAAGTTAGATCCTTCATGGGTTTAGCTGGTTATTACAGAAGGTTTATCGTAGGGTTCTTGAGGATAGCTCACCCTATCACTTCCTTGCAAATGAAGGAGAAGAAGTTTCATTGGATAGAGGATTGTGAGAAAATATTTTAGCAATTGAAGCAACTGTGGACCAGTGCTCCAATCTTGAGGATTGCAGATCCAAACGAAGATTTCATGGTATGCACTGATGTGTGCAAAGAAGGACTCAGAGGAGTCCTCAGTCAGAATGGATTTGTAATTTGTTATGAATCCAGAAAGTTGAAAGAGCATGAAAGGAACTATGCCACTCATGATTTGGAGTTGGCAGCCATAATACACGCTCTAAATAAGTGGAGGCATTACCTCATGGGAAGGAGGTTCGAACTGAGAACAGACCAAAACGGTCTGAAGTATTTGTTCAATCAACCAACCTTGAATGCTAGGCAGAGTAGGTGGTTGGAGTTTCTCTATGAGTATGATTTTGATATCAAGCATATCAAAGGGAAGGAGAATAAAGTGGTTGATGCACTCAGCAAGAGAGTACACGAATTACATGATACAACCATTAGCATGTACCGAACTGATATAAAGGGTGGAATTTTGGAAGCTGCAAATGCATATTTGCAGTACATGGAGCTGGTAGCAAAGCTACAACGAGGTGAGATGCCACAGAAAGTGAAAAATTATAAATTGGAAACAGACGGAATACTTCTATACAAAAAAAGAATGTATGTACCTAATGTCCAAGACTTGAAACGTATGATTTTGCATGAAATGCATAATGTGCCTTATGCAGAGCACCCTAGATATCAGAAAACCATGGTAGCAGTCAAGAGCCATTACTTTTGGCCAAGTATGAAGAAAGAGATTGTTGAATACATCGCCAGATGTATGGAGTGCCAGAAAGTTAAAGCTGATCATAGGCACCCAATGGGGTTGCTGCAATCTTTACCCATTCTTGAGTGGAAGTGGGAAGTGGTGACAATGGAATTCACCACGGGATTTCTCAGAACAGGAAAGCAACACGATTCAATTATGGTGGTGGTGGACAAGCTTACGAAAGTTGCCCATTTCATTCCATCAAAGAATACTCACAAGGCATCAGATGTTGTCGACATCTTTGTGAAGGAAATAACACGATTTCACGGAATCCCTCAGACAATTGTGTGTGACAGAGACCCAAAATTTACCTCAAAATTTTGGAAGGGGTTGTTCAAAGGATTCAGAACGAATCTAAACTTCAACATAACTTATCATCCTGAGTCTGATGGGCAGACAGAGAGGGTGAACAGAGTAATAGAAGACATGCTAAGAATGTATGTGATGGACAAACCATCGAAATGGGAAGACTACCTACATTTGGTAGAATTCTCCTACAATAATGGGTATCAAGCATCCTTGAAGATGAGCCCATTTGAATCACTTTATGGAAGAAAATGAAATACTCCAGTAAGCTGGGATAATCTAGCTGACAGGGCAGTAGTTGGGCCAGAGTTTCTCAAGGAAATGGAAGAACAGATGCTAAAAATTAAGCATGATTTGAAAGTTGCCCAAGAAAGGCAGAAAAGTTATGCTGATAAGAACAGAATCCACAGAGATTTTAAAGTGGGAGATCATGTTTTCCTGAAAGTAAAATCCAATAAAAGTTCCCTGAAGCTGGGAAACTACGCCAAGTTGTCAGCAAGATTTTGTGGACCATTTGAAATCCTAGAAAGGATTGGGCCAGTTGCGTATATGCTTGCATTACCTGCATCCATGACTACACATAATGTGTTTCATGTTTCATTGCTTAAGAAATATATACCTAATGCTAATCATGCAATTGATTGGAATGTGATTTAGGTGGAGAAAGAAGGTGTCCTGCAAGTGCATCCTGTGTGCATATTGGATTGGAAAAGCAAACAACTCTGGAATCGATCCATAGGGATTGTAAAGGTCCAGTGGACCTGGTACAATCCTGAGGATGCGACTTGGGAACATGAAGATGCTATGCGGGCAGAATATCCACATCTTTTTGAAGGTTTTGGAAATCTTTTTGATGTTGTGTAAAAGTTGCACTGAGGACAATGCAAAAATAAGGGGAGGTGATTGTAATATCCTCAAGGACGAGCCTTGTTGTAATCATGTTTATGAATTGTAAATCATGTTTTGTAGGCTGGTGAGCCAAGTATTGATAAGTTGGTGCTTATGTGTTTATTAGGCCAGAGAGCCTAAGTGTTAAAGGCCAGAAGCCTGTTTTTGTATATGTAATATGAAGAACATTAATAAAGATTAAACATCGCTACGTGTAGACCAACCATGAAGAAAGATTGATGGGGGAACAAGCTTCCACAAGGTGGGTAAGGGAAAGGGGGCTGAAAGGTTGAAAAGAGAGGCTAAGTGTTGAGCCTAGGGGCTAAGCTTAGGGGCTTAAGTTCTTGGGAATAATAATTTATTATTATTCCAAAAGCTATGTGAAATGCATGTTTTTATCCTAAGTTCCTGGAAGGGGGAACGCGTGCCAAAGGGAAAGCATGTTGATGGAGAGCATGCAGCCTCATGAGTGACATGTGTCAACCTAGGCATATGCAATTTAACCCAAGAATTGAACCATGATGGGGGTTCATCCTCCATTCGGTCGTCAGTTGTCTAAACCGAGGGATCTCAGCGTCTGAGTTATGTAAGCCTCACGCAGCTCTGAAACCCGAAGCCTATGATGTTTTCTTGAGAAGCTGATACATCCTTTGCATGAACTATTGATTCTGTGTTCAACCTCTGCGTGAATTGCTTGTCATGCATACTACAAACAGATGTTACCTGAATTGTGTTGTTTTTTAGTGGTATGTTGTCATTTCCTGTTGCCACACCCCGTTTTCCTGTTGTTGTTGTCACCCGTGAGTTAACCCAAGATGTTGCCATTGTTGTTGTCCTAAACTTGTGGGAATTGAATTGGAAACTGGTGGAAGAACCGGGTTGTCAGGCCTGTGGTAGAAGAGGCGGGTTTTCAGGCCTATGAGCAACTCTCTCCAGGTGAGGGACTCTACTGGGGGAGTGGTTTTCTTCCAGAGAGAGTCCAGCACCAGCTACAAAGCTATGAGAATTCCTGATATGGCATGTTGCCGAGACCAGAGGGGAGGTGAAGCATCAATATATTGTGCTTGTGAAGGTGTATACTCCCGAGCGGAACAGGCATGTGGGGAATGAGCGTCCGTGAGTAGTGGGCATAAGAAGGCTCCTGGAGAGAATCCTTATGATTGCTCTGTGCAATTTTCCTGTAACCTTAGCCTAGTATAGGATTCCATTGCCTTGGGTGGAGCTTAGTCCCAGCTCGGGGGTGACCCACTACTGACCATGATGAGCAGCGTGGTCTAAGGCTAGGAGGTTCGTGGAAGGTTTGCACGTGGTTGGTGGAGTTACTATAGTTACAAAGATAAGTATATGCATGTGTTTGATTTCGATAAGAATGCATGTCTGTGATGCTTGCAATATTATCATGTATTCCGTTGCAATGATATTTACTGTTAATTCCATTAATTTTGTATGTTAGCAGTAATTATATGTTTACTCTGTGTTAAGCCATTTAACTTCATTTAAATGCATACTACATAAGTATGAGAATGTTTCCGCATAGTAGCATTGCCTGGCAAGTGGGTTGATGGTCGAGGACGTTACAACTATATACCTATAGGTGACATGTATAATAACATATAAACCCAAACTTCATGAAATTTAATAGATATTAATCATACTATATTAAATTACTTTGGCCATGTGCACTTCCAATATTACCTATTCATTCACTGATTGGTTCTAAGAGGTACCATTAGGTATGGATAGCAGAACAAGAGCACCACTCCACTAGTTAAGGAGGATACAGTTACACCTTTTGGTGGAAATAATTCCCCCTCCAACAACTGAATTACTTTGACACCTTCAGAAGGTAGGGCATGTAAAATGATTTAGAAATCTGGACTGTACTAAGTGCAACCACGTGAGAGGGGCCACTGCAATTTCTTTTTTTGTTTCCAACTTGTGAACTATGTTACCTCTTTCATCATTAAATTATTTGTATTGATAATTGGGTTGTGGACTCGGTTAGTGAATAAAAAAATTATAATATATTTACATAGTTATCAAATATTATTTTAATAAATATTTAGAAGGCAATAAACATAATAAAAAAAGTATCCTCCTTAGTTGGAGCATGCTTTAGCATAGGGCACCCTTTTTTTCCACAGATGAAATCAATGCATTTTGAATATATGCGAGGCAAAAAAAGCATGTATGCTTAGTTCGTTTAACAATAATATTAATTGATTATGACACACTTACATTAATAATGTAATGTAAAATGTGTATATAACAACAATTCATTATGTAAATAAATTCAATTATAATATAATTACATTATGTTTTATTTTGGTTTTCTTTCGAGGTTGTGCGCTTGAATCGGTAGATGATGGAGCGAACGAGTCCCCAATCCAAAAAACAGTGTCGCCATGTGTGTAATTGCCACCTCGTTCAGGTCTAGGATTTGAGTTTCAGTTTGACTTACCACACAATTCTTCTTGAGAGGTCATAATTTGAGTTAGTGAATGTAGTTATGAAATTTTTGTTTAATTTTGAATTTATCAAAATGATATGAGATACTATTTTCCTCATGGAGCAGGGATGGACCCATGGTAAGGTATTATTCTCCCAACTAAAATATAAAGTAATGAATGCATACAAAACTCCCAACTTTGTGATTGTTTATCCATTGAGCATTGGTGTCCAACTAAGTGCTCTATTTCCATATATTGTTAATTTCTTTGTGTCTTAATATGTTTTACTCGGTCTCAACACCTTTATCCAACCAATGCGTGGGTTAGACTTATGTTGGTATTTGACGTGCCCATGCCCATCCCTTTTTCTAGGCCCATAACTCGTTGGATCGATTTCATTCTATAAATAGTTTTTTGATGGATGCCCTTAGGTTAGTGCTTAATTATCTACAATACATTGATACTTATTGTACATAGAGCAACAATTCTCGCATTGAGATTTACAACAACAATCTTAGCATTGAAATTCAAATCAATGTTGTCAAATCTTTTCAGTAAGGACATCACCACTGCAGTGGCACTTGTTTTTGTAAGGCATATGAGGAGCTACATAATTTTCAAAACCAAGTAGAGATGTGAAAAATATCAAAGGTTATGCTTGGCAATAAAGTGTCCACACTTGCACTTTCTTAAAAAGAGAGTCTCCTTTTAAACATATTACATTTTCTAATCTCAATACCACCTATAGTTATGAAAATTTCAAATCACTTCTATTTTATTTCACTCGACCATTAACAAGTGTCATATTGGAGTGCAAGAGATGCCAAACTTTCTTTAAATTTGGAATGACCTTCAAGACATTATATAATGATAAGTCATGAATTAGTTCACAAATTCTTTGGAAGTCATTGAAACATATTACTTAATACAACATTTAAAATTTATTGTATGCAAAATGGAATAAATCAGTTATATGGATTTTAAATATGAATGTGTGTGTGTGCGCGCGTGCGCATTCTACACATACAAATTCTGAGTTTCCATGCACAATCATTGAGCCTCGATTAAGTTAAACAAAACATAATATTTTTGGTTTGATTGAGATACAATATCTCCAAAATAAAAATGGCATCCTCGTGGCTTCTCACTTTCAACAATATGCAATAGAAATCATGTTGTTTCCTGGTTTGTTATTGAAATTGGGTAATGAAGGCACACTTCTCTCTATTAAGTCAATGGACAACTTTCAATTGTTGAGAAGAACCCAACTAGTTGATGAGAGGGATAGAGGAAAAATCATAGGATATTTGTGGGATCACATTAATATAAATATGAATACACAGTTTGGGTATGTGCTCAAGAATACGATTCTTAGCCTTAAGGAGGTGAATGGCTATATTGTTTGAGCCTGGTGTGCTTATGTGATTGTATCTCAGGGACAATGCACAAATCAACATTCTCACACAAAAAGGTTATTTTAGTTGAAGATAGATGAATTTCACTACCCATATTTCACGTTGCCTCTAAAATAAAGTGTTATGTAAGTAGGATTTCATTATCTATTATTGCTCGGAGGTGATTTTACAAATCAGGGATTGCTAACAATTCCTCTAGTATTGATAGAATGTAGTCGGAGGAAAGGAATTAACAACAACATGGAGAGAATTTTTCAAATTCCGAAGATGAAGCTCATCCAGACACTCATCATTAACAACTGTAATTGACACTGCCATTCTTGAGTTAGAGATAGACAAACCCATGACATCATAGCCTATTTCAATATAATCCACAATAGATTATGATATTTTTGGCTAGTTTCGGAGGTCATTTATGCTTGCTTCCTTGTATTTACTTTGCTACTATTTAGCTTCTTGTATATCACACATTTCCACTCTCTTAAGCTTGGAACAATGCTGCAATATAGATTAAAATATGCTCCACAATTTTGGCAACGATATGGATTATGTTGCACAACTTAGGGACTTGGTACTATCTCCCTTCCATCAGAAATCAATGCACCAAATATAATGGTTGGAATGATGCATGTCTTCTTTTGCTTCATTATCTTGTAGGGTACTAAAAACCCACAAAAAATAAACAACACATAAGGGTATACTTACATAGAAATCTATAAAATTACCTTAGTGTATTCACCCATCATTACATGTATTGAGAATTTTTTGTCTTCAACAACTTATTGAAGATTCTTCTCGAGATTTACACCTATGTCGACCCAGACGACCAGTACAAAGACATTTACATCATTTGGTATTTTCTAGACTCCGTTACATCATTTGAGCTTCCTTGATTCATGGGCCCAAGCTTTGAAAACATGGATCTTAGTGAGCTCTATAACATACATCTCTCTCTCCAGTGTTATGAGAGAAATGTCTATGAGTTATCTATCTACTTTCGTGCAAAAATTGAAGAGTATCAAAAAATTGAACACAACCTCAACTTTAAAATTGAATTCCTCATGAGAATGTTGGTCACATAGAAGGAGCAGTTGGATGTATTAGAAACACATGTTCGAGAACTAAGACATCATCAGGGAACTATAACTTCTAGACAACAATAGGAAATTCCTACAACCACTTCTCCCACAGGATCACATTGGCTTCAGTTGACCTTAGCCCTACCTTTTCAGACAGTGAGAAGCAGATGCATCCTCCACAGCCTCCAGGACCATCAAAGAAAAAAGATGGAACAATACAACTCTAAATTTCTCCACTCTATTCTAAATCTATGGTAGAACTATCTTCTTTAGTATATTTTTGAATTTAGTGTTAGTTGGTATATTGTACACTCCTGTAGAATTTTGGGCTTGTAATAATTTTTGGAAGGCTTGTATCCAACTATCTAGAAAGTCTCATTAGGACTTGGACAATGAGATCATGGAATGTTTCCCTTTTGTAGAACCTTGTCATATGCCTCATCTACAACCTTTTAAGTAATACAAATTTCACAGTCTTTGTTAAAAAAAGGCCAAGTGATCAAGATATTGATAGAGTAAGACAATAGATGGATTTCCATTTCATTAAATTATTTCCCAAAGTGTCATTGTTTGCATGTTGTACTTAGAATAGAAACACAATTCATTCATTGATCATTAGTAGTACTCATAATATAATGTGGCATGCATTGGTATCAAAAAGCCTAGGTGATTAGGACGACCATAGAGTAGGGCAATCAAACCAAATCAATATAATAACCCAAAATTAGTAGGTCAATATATCACTCGTGATTACTACTAAATCTCATGGATGTGTCCAACATAATGTAAAGATGGTTGCATGGCAGTGCAGTCCCTGCCAACGAGGTTAGAAAGAAAATTGTGGAAATGGGGTCGAATTGTAAATGACTGAAGTGTTCGGTGCAAAATGTATATCACGGAAATGTTTTCTGCAACATGTATATCACGGAACATGGGGAAAAAGTAAATGATGCTTGGCATGTAGAGTGCCATTTAGTTTTTGAAGGTATATAACAAACATTTATTTTTTGAAAGTATATAACAAAGTACAAATTTGTTGATTGTGGAAGAATAAATTTGGAAATTTAAATGCATTTTCCATATGGACTGGTGAAAGATAAAAATATATGAAGACATACAATTAGAAGGAGATAAGAAATATAAAAGTTTAAATGCATTTGTGAACAAGGGGTATAAGTAAATGACGCTTGCAATGTAGAGCAAAATTTATTTTGAAATATATAAAAAATTAAAAGTCTGTTACATATAAAAAAATTAAATGCATTTGTCATATAGATTGTTGAAAGATAAGAATGTATGAAAACATAAATTTAAAAGGAGATAAGAAAACATTTTTATTTGAAATATGTCAAAAAATAAAAGTTTATTACATACTACTGGAAATTTTGAAATATACAAAAAAATTAAAGCCTGTTACATATAAATCAGAATTTCAATGCGTTTGTCATGTAGACTGGGATTGGGGCTCCCGCGGACCATTAGAGAAATATGTACAAGAAACATGATTGTAGAAAGAAGATAGAGTGCAATACCTGCAAAAAAAATAAATGAAAAGGTATAAGTGTTTGCTTACACATCTGTATTTAAGAAAGTGGAATAACTGGGTTGATAAACAAAGCAGGATGTGATCAGTAGACTTACAATGAGGGTACATAGGAGCCCTTTGGCTATTTGCTTGTGGTTGTTGTTTCATTGATGTCGCCAATGACTGTGGTTTCAATGATGTCGTCGACAACTACTGGAATCCTAGCAACTGCCTGTTGCCTTTCGTCGGTGTCCTGCTTCAATTGTGTTTCGCGCCATTCTTCAATGTAGATTCTCATTGGGGCGACGTTGATATCATTCTGGATTTTTATGTTGAAAAGATCATTTTCTAATTCCTGGAAGTTGATAGAAAGATTACAGAGAGACTGATGAATTTCCTCATTCTGTACTGAATATTTGACTATCCAGTCATGGACGTGAGCTTGATCAAATTGAAGGATGTTGTAAAACTTTTCCAAAGACAAGGCCTTAAACATAGCAACCTGTTTATCGAACTCTTGCATGGTTAAGGGCAATGAGTTTGCGATTAAGTCGAGGTCTTGGAAGTTGTTGGTTTTCCCGGCTAAGTCTATATTTGATAGCCTTGTGAATAATTTATCTTTCTTTGATATGGCTTGTTCACATGACTGAACAATGAGATGCAGGTTCTTCACTTTTTCTTTCCAACATGCATTCAATTGACCGATCCGGTTTTTGAATGGAAGATCTTGTTCTCTTCTTTTTGTTTATGTCATATTGTTGACAATGGTGCCAAAAGGAATGGTCATTTTTAAAATAAATTTTTCTTCATCTTTTAACTCGACCTACAAATGTTCGAGAAAACTATGTTCCATGGTTCCAAGGGAAGTGATGGTTTGTGATCTTTTCCATGCCTCGGTAACCAATTCCATTATTTTTTTGATATTATTCTCCACATATCCTTTACAGGATGCAAGTAGGGTGGAGGATGCTTTTACGTTGGCTCCAGGGGTGGCAGGCATGGCTATTGCCAAAGGATCGACAAGCAGTGGCATAGGAATGAAAGCGTCTTCCAATTCCTTGACCCGGTCCTTCAGTTTGGCATTCTTGGTCTCGATTCCTTCAATGAAATCATGAAGTGCTTCTTCGCTCGCAGTGTGAACTTGACAGATTTGGGACGACCGCATGTTGGCAAGGTCAACCTATGAACGAGATTTGCCTTTCTTATTTTTAACATCTTTTTTCTCAATTATCAATATTTTGGACTGGCTATCAAAAACAACGCTCTAGAACACGAAGGATTCATCTTCATCAAAATATTCGGTAATGGATATGTCCATTGGACGACTATGGTGGATGGCGTCTCTAGGCTGATCAAGGAAGCAGATCATGCTATCCAGATCAATGTCAAGTTCCATGTTCTCACTCTGAATTTTCGGCTCTTCTGCCTGCCCCACATTTTATTTTCTCTTCTTCTCTACTAGAAGCTTGTGAGAACTATCAATTTTAGAGTGAGGACGGTCATTATATCCTCCTTCATTTGAAGAACTCTGAGTTTCTTTGTTGCTGTGGTGGATCGTTGGAGCGATGCTCCGGGATGTCATACTTTTTGGAGTGCTATTTTCTGATTGAACACTCTTGTCACCGGGGCCTTCCCCTGTTCGGTGTACAATTTAGTGCAACTTTGCAATGTGTCTATGTCGCCAACATCAGAGGAAGGATCGTTGTCACCATTTTCTCTATTTTTGGGCAGGTGTTTATTTTAAAAAAAATCGTCGAGGCCAAGTGTTTGTAAATGTTGTCGAAAAATATTATAGGGGTCGAACCCTCTTATGATTTCAGCATATCTCAGGTTGGAGATGCTAGAATGTGTTGTGAATTCATCAATTTTGTTGACGTTTTTCAACATGAACTCCCCTACTTTCCAATAGAAAACAACGACCAAGAATACGATCTGTGAATTTACTTGGTTCTTGCTTGTATTCTTCATCTGTCAATTTGTATATCGCGGAACTGTGAGGCATTTTATTAGCCAGCCAACCCGCAAGTCCGACTGTCAATTTGTATAGTGCGGAACTGTGGGTGTTGTTTGCAGGACACATAACTATAGAGGAAATGCTTTTCCCTTTAATATAGCTTCTATGGGGCAAATGTGGTATGGCTCGTTTTACAAATTTTCCATAAATAAACAAAGGAAATCTTGAGCACACTAGCCCTGGAGCCCGTCTGTCAATTTGTATATCACGGAGCTCCGAATGTTGTTTGGAGGTCATGAAAAAGTAGAAGTGCAATGTTGACCTGGTTAGTGTGCAAGTTCGCCTGTCAATTTGTATATTGCGGAACTTTGGGTGCTAGTTGTAGGACACATAACAATAGAGGGTCAATTTAAGGAAAGGGGTAGCGCTTGTTAGAAACATGTGAATCCGCCAAGCCGCACGGCAAGACATTTTTGGAAAAAAAATGATTAAGTAACCAGGAAGAGAAACTACATGGAATAAAAGAGTGGGAAAATAGAAAGGCGAAAGACAGTTTTCGTAAGTGCGAATTGGTTTCAAAGAAGCCCCATTGTTACAAAACCATAATTTTTTTACTAATTGTCAACAAATGCATTATTGAAGATTAGATTTTATTGCAACCCGTGCATGTAAGTATGTTCTTGATACATTCTTCCATGACTATAACATATTAACTTAACTACTAAACTTCATTTTCTACTAATTGCCAGCAAATGCTTTGTTGAAGATTAGATTTTATTGGAA
>ML785453.1:129569-191192 GCA_009831015.1 Picea engelmannii
AACCGATATGCAAAATTGCATTGTCCTCATTTAAGGTGAATTTGTTGTGTATCCGAAGCTCCCGCAGCATGTAGACACTGCTTGCTTTTTTCTGTAGATACGTTTCATACGACAGCTCTGCCAACTTAGGAAGAAAATTTTGTAACAAAGGCTGCCTAACCATACAATGCACGGTTGTGTTGCCCATGGTTCAGATGACACCATTGACCCAATGTCCATATATATATGGACATTTTTCACCGCATCGCAGACAATCAATCGTATCATCACTTATCAAAGCAGAGGCAGAAGCAGGAGAGTTGCATTTTGCACATACAGTTTCAAAGGGGGTCGAGTACACATTGGCTGCAACTAAAACACCTTCAACCTAGGAACACGAGCATAGGAATTAATACATTGAACAATATAATACACAACTGCAACCCCCCCTCCCCTTAAAAAAATAAAAAAAAATTAAACAGGCTGCAGAAATTTGTTGAAGACTATTTCTATAAGCAAAGTGAGGATGATTTTGTGGATGTATATGCACAACTGTTGTAGCGCTAGCTAGTTTCTTTAGATCCTCTACTATATCTGCTCGCAACTCTGTTACAAATGTTGCCTGGGTTGTCCGAAAGATCCTTTCTCTAACATCCCTTTTCTTTGTTATATTTTTGAACAACATAAATGGAATATGCCCTTTATGCAATTGTTGGTCGATTGACGAAAACAAATTTGAATACATATCGAACAATTGTAGCTGCAACATGGAACAATGCAATATTTTTGTAACTTATCCGAGATACATGCACATGCGAAAGTAAAGGACAAAACTGAATATGAAAAGCAGTACCATTGCCTTGTCATTATCCGACTCTCCATCCTTTATATGGATAATGTGTTGCGAGCCAAGTTTTCTCGCCAATGTGACAGCTGCGCCAATCGTTCTGATTGGGTAAATATCAGTGCTCTGTGCAAGCTGGTTGATAGTCGAGTCTGAGACGAAACAATATTCTGAACAAACAACAATTTTTTTTTCCACAATGCTTGTTTCGTTGATCGAAATAATTCGATTGCAATCACCACGATCATATACTGTTTTGGGCAATATATTAAAATTTGTAATGGATATCCCATTACCTGGCAATATCTTTTCTGCATGTTTCTGGACAAGTTGTGGAGGAACAGTAAGTGTCACTGTCATCATAGACTCCTTGTCTGTCATGTTAGCATGCATAATGGATCTACTTTTGTTTGCCTTGTCCAAGTAGGTGTTATAGATGACCATTATGTCCCCGACGAACACTTGTCCAATTCGACGGCTATTCAAGCCCTCTATTGATAGTACTTTGGATGTTACAACTCTAGACCTGGTGACACTTTTTGAACAGGAAAACTAAAGTGAATGGTAGTGTGCATTATTATTATTTTTTTTTCTGCATTTTTCTTTCACTAGCATAAATCTACAAGTACACGCATAACTTTGATGAACTATGGAGCCAGAGTTTTGCAACCACGCCTCTTAATCTGCGGAACATGCAACACGTTCAACGTTTCACTTGTACTTGTTGATACTTCTTGCGAGCTGCAAACCATGTATTGTAGATGACATCAACATATCCACCATGCCATAGATGAATATATACCTGAGGATATTTGTTTAGTAAACATAGTAAGAGCAGAGTGTATGCATCTTTACCTTTGGCCTTGTGGGTCTACTGATGTCTGGGATGACTGACTGCTCATGCCCATGTCACTAGTCCAACTTTTTATGATGCAAGCATGTGCAGATGAACATCGGGACTAAACACGCATATGCATTGTATACTGTCCATCACAAGGACCAAATAACCGTAAAATTGTATGCATCTGTTTTTTTAACTGAACAAATGTTTGACGGTAAACAGGGCGTGAGGACGGGGCACCATGGCCAATCTGTATATCGCAGACCCCCGGAAGCCAAGGGAGCAATCTTCAACCTGCCAACCCAACACCCGCAATCGAGAAAGTAGGTAACTATGGAATCGGGTAGAAGCGCGACCACAGATGTGAAACCGTTAGTCCGCCAACAGGCGCACCAAGGCATTTTCAGAAAGCACACTAAGCAGATGAATTAGAAAACAAAACGGATAATAGAAAATACAAAAAGTAGAAATAGGGAGGGCAGAAAGGCCCATTGCTTCCAAGCCATCATTTTCAAGTCTAATATTATATGCCCCCACCCGATTTGTCTAAAAGAAAGAGAAACATGTCTATTTACCCGCCAAAGAGCCCATCGCCATCTCCAACTATTATGTTTGTTTAAATGTACCAATGCAACGAAAAGACAACGGACATGAAGCAGGTTATTATGCAGGAAGGTATGTAATGAAGATAAGTTACCATGTAGGAAGGCATGCAACATGTACATACAATAAACTAGGTGAACACATATATAAACCATAAATGAAATACAAAACAACGTAATATGAAATAACAGTGCAAGCATGCACCTTTCTATATCCTCTTCAATCGATGCAGTCAAGATTCCCTCGTTTTCTCCAGCTATTCTGTTTGTTTGAATGTGGGAACGCACAAAATACAATGAACATGAATGGAAACTAGTATGCATTAGAGAACAAACAATATGTACATAGAGTAAAACAGACTCAACGAACAGTTTAGAAGATAGGCAGAAACATGAACCTTTGCACTTCTCCATCCATGTCTGTAAACATGTAATTTTTTTTCCCTGCCCAAAAGATATTACAAGCCATAAAATATCACGCAATTGCATGGTCGTAGCTAAACGATTTCTGGTTTTCCGTGGCAAATTATTCAGATATGCTTCCACCGATGGAAATACATGTTCTTTATCCTCTACATAGACTGTTGTGCCCATGATACAAGTTTTTGGTTTTTCGTGGCAAACTACCTATACATGCTTCCAGACATCCAAATATAATCTTGCAGAATCTTTGTTGTACATATCATACCTCAAGCACAACACAAATTGTATCGTGCGCACACCAGTCTGTGTAGAGGAGAAAGAACATGTAATGTCATATCAACACATCTGACCATACATGGTCTATAAATGTAACCTGCATATGCTTTATTCTAACAAAAAAATAGCGGATATTGCAATTTCACATGTAATCCTTGAACAATTTTGCATGCAACTATTTTCTTTCATGCTAGCACTGAAGCACCAGCAAAATCTCATAAGATAACAGATATCGATCTTGACAGACAGGGAAAATACCACAACTGTATGTTGACTCTTGGGTGCAGGGGTCGAACACCATAAAGTGCCCCCAAAAACAATAATAATAATAAAAAAAAGAAGCTCCAACCACCGTTGCTGGACCCCAACCCTGCAACGCCGAATCAAACAAAAGAAAACAACAAGCACCAGACAACGAGAAAGCACGAACATGCCTAACTGCACCCCATGGCCCCAAAGCGTAAACCCGAGCCAAACAAAGAGAACCATCAACCCACGAACCAACGAAACAATAAGAACCACCAAGCCAACAAACACCATATCTATCTCCAACGATTACGAAACTGCAGCCCAAGCACAGAAGGAACCAGAAACATACGAGGACCATGCCACTACAAATAAGCAAACATTCTTACTTGCAAACTGCAAACACTGAACATCAAACAAGGAATAGAAAATGAAACTATGGCATCGAAACTTACTTTGAAACGCTGAAATGCAAAAGTGCAGGTCGACTCGCGAACGAAACAACAATAAGCAACAACCGAGAAACCGACGAAGAAGAAGCACTCACCAAACCAACAAACAATGTATGTAGCTTCAACGATATCAGAATTGCATTGCAAAGGTAGAAGAAGGATGAAACAAACAATGGTTGTTGAACTAGTGGTGGACAAACAAGACTGTGCAAATTCACTGTAACTGTATGGAAAATTTCGAGGATAAATGTACTTCGAGAAGCGTATTTACATAAACATTTAAGGCTGTCAGGCTATCTAAGGACCTCACGGTATGAAAACATATAAGTTGTCAGGCCTGTTGGAGGACGCCGCCTCATGTAAACATTTAAGCTGTCAGGCCTATTGAGGCATCTCGAAAAAAGTGTCAATACATTTCAACAAAAATACATCCGGCAAGGACGTTATAAACTTTGGAATTCTCAATCACTATAAACCTTGGATATCAAAACATTTCAATATGCTTAGTACATATCAAAACTTTGGAATATATTCAGCTAGCAGAAAATGCTAATACAAACATTCGAACTGATGCTAGCATTAATCCACCTTCAAGCAATATATAGGAAAAATATATGATTTAAAAAGATGGTATACGAGAAAAAGTTTGGATATGTTGCCATATAAAACATTGGGAATAGCGAAGTCGACAATAACACCTCCAATCTCTGATCCAATCAGATCAATACATATATGATACTTTTTATTATCTAAAAATATATGCTTTTAATTCCCTATCTCCAACAATAGGTATTATGCAAATATTTCTGGTCAAAGGACAAACTAATATATAGTCAACTACTTATCCATCACTATAGTCCCTCTATGCCTACACCTAATAATAAATGTTTGTATATGAGATTCCTTGATATTTTCTAATATATATTTATTATCATTAATGAAATATTGATAACAAAATTAAATGATAATTTATAATTTATTTTTTTAACAATTTTGCTTTCATTCAAAAGTATATTATCTCTTCATTATTTTTATTTCATATTTAAAAAATTATATTTTTAAAATTTTAAAAGTAAGTTACATTTAAAATCATTATAAAATTTCTGGACTACTCATACATATTAGACGATTAACGGATCGCTACATTCTCTACACGGCCGGGACTAATAATAAAGTATAAGAAGGCTTTGCTGATCTGCGAGCTTCACGGTGAAGTCTCAAGAGGATCATCCTTTACTCGAAGCATCATTATTAAAAAGCCGTGCATTTCATAAAAGATATTACTTTAACGTCAACTTCAACTCAAAGATATACAATTCATCCCGCAGGAAAATTTTAAAAAGCCATGCATTTCTATCGAGAGGCATCAATTTATCTTTGGATTCGTAAAACTAAATTAATCCGTATGATTCTGAGCACAGGAATAGATCTGCCCGCGAAGAAACTGTCTTATCAATCTAGTCACAGATTGTTTCGCTATGAAGATTGGTTTATGAGAAGCTCCACCCGTTTAAATTTTCTATCCACAGCATAGTTTCTGCCTTTCCTGTCGCGTAAGTTTGTTTATTACACCATCAAATCTGCTGTACACAGCATAATTTTGGCCTGCCTTGTTGCTGAGAAGGAAAATGTGCAGAATCGCCGATCCAACTGAGAAGGGTGTTTGGTGGAAAGACAATACCAAATGGGTGCTGTATTCTCCAGAAGATGCAAGAAAAATTCTGAGAGCAAAGAAAAATGGCGACTCAAACATTACGTTGGGGTTTGTTAAATCTGCCAAATACACTTCAGGAAAGCTTTATGCAATAGACCTGGTTTCCATGAAGCAAACCAATGTAAACACCGGCTTTTCCAGGGATATCAAAATCATCAATCCTGGCCCTTCCGATGATCAGGTGAGTATATAACCTTCAGCTCTTTTGGGTAATGGATTCTGTGAGATTTTACGAGGTTGTTTTTTTAGGAACAATAATTTGTATTTGAAACAGGAAGATGTAGAGTCTAGTGAAGAAGATGAATCAGTGACATTCTCTCGTCCCATGAAAGCTCAAGGGATTAACCAGAGGAGGGACTATGATAAGATTGTGAGGATGGTGCCTTCTGTCACTGTAGACCTTGGGAAATTGACTTCTCAATGCGTCCTGGAGGATGAGTGCAATCTGGTTCTAAAGTTTCCCAGGGCTGCAGCTTCTCAATCGGATCTCATCAATTCTCTCAGCAAAAAGGTATGCATTCATAGATTATGAAACATTATGAACCAGAAAGCTTGAATTCGAGTTTGCAATTCATTCTGTTATGAATTGTTTGGGCTGAGTACTGCAACAATTTTGGAGTTACAGACTTTGGAGTTGCTGTTAGAGAAGTTTACGAGTAAGGACTTCATAAAGAATGTGGTGAGACACAAGATGCAGAGCAGAGACTCTGAGCTGGCGTGGAAGGTCTGTCCGCGTCGATCATATGTACTGGGCCGAGCGGACGACACCTGCATGTTTGGTCCCTTTCTTACCCAACTTTGCAAGATGGCAGAGGATGATCACCTCTTTGTAGGTAAGGAGGATTGAACATCATCCAGGATTCCTGCAATATTTTGGTATATGATCAGATATCAAATTTGTTTGTTACTGAATTTTCCTACTGTTATACTGTTAACTGCAGATAATCTTTTCAGCATAGCAGAGAAAGGGTCCAGCGAGGAAGGTGACCCTGTTGAGTTCTTGTTTAACAACGCTGTGTTTCCTATTGAAAGTAACACTGCATTGCCACGGCGATGTACTAGAGTCCTGCCATCTCCAAGTGAAGGAGGAAGAGTTTCTGTATATCTGGCCATATTACGGAGAAGGGATCTTCCATTGTTCAAAGGCGCTGCATTGTATCTGGGCGAACTAGTTTCAGTGGGCCATTCTGGTTATTCCTACTGAGGAGTTACTAAGCTACACAATTAGGAACGTGCTAAGCTATTTGGTGTAAATTTCAAGCTAATGTAAACGCTCTTTATAAAACCCTAACTCCAAATAGAAAGTAGGTAAGGGTAAGTTATGATATGGTTTTGAGTGGATGTTATAAACTTTAATTAAAGGATACAGATTACTAGTTATCTCATGTTTCACTGAATCTCCATACAAATTATGTGAAATTAGATTTAACGTGGATTCAGATTACTGTTATCTCCTGTTTTAATTATGTAATTACAATGCCTTATATTGTACATATAAGGTAAGTTTAGGTTTTGAACCTACAACTTCATATAACTGAGTGCTTTAATAGTACATTTTATCATCAACTACTCTACACCATCAAGACAGAAACTATCTTACATATTATATGAATTTAGATTAACAATATTTATCGAATTATATATTTAGAGGAGATATATTTTTTGTTTTTAATTTAAAAAATAAAATGGTTATAAATCCATTTAATCAGAAATAAAATTAAAAACATAAATAAGATACTTAGCGATGAAAAGAAGCATATCTAATTCATTTTCAAGTTATTTTCATGGATATCAGTATGGTAACAATACATTTATTTAATATATTTTCATTGGATTTGTTGTGATCATACTTTGTTCACTTATTTTTTGCCAACAGGTTGTAATTTATATGTCCTTGCAAGGAATGTGATATGTATCAATGTTGAGATCTATTCTATGTTAAGACATGTTAAACTCATGTGTTGTGTTCTATATGTTCTTTTGCAATCAATGTGACATATGTCAATTGTTAAGATTTCTTTACATGTTAAGACATTTGTTTATATTGTGTTACATTTGTTGTGAAGCATAATAATTTAAGACTTTTATTAATGTCAAGAGTTGATAAAGGATCATCAATACAAGTTAGTTTTGGAATGCATGTTTCTAGCAAAATTTAATTTTGATTTAACATTCAATTCGGATGTGATACCTTCTGACTTTTAATGAATGGTTTTACAATGCATGTTTCCATTTGAGTAACATTACTTAATTTTGATGTGATCCTTTATGGCTTTTGGATTGTTGATATATGTAAAGTTTTTAATTATATATATGAATGAATGAATGATTTTATATTTCAATGAATGAAGGTCGTGAGAGTTGTTGATTAAGATTGGTTGTCATTGATGTCAACCCTTGAAGAAATCCCCGTAGTACAAAGGTTTGGGTAATGGACCCAATATAGTTTGATGTAAATATGATTCATTATTGTTTTGTCATGGTTGATAAGAAGTAAATATGGATAAACTCCAAAGTGGTCTCCTTATGGTGAAATCCCTCACGGGAAGACGCTTTGTGGAGTAAGAGAATCCATGCTTAATTGTGGAATAATGAGATGAAGGAAAGTGAACTTGTCAGGGAAAATATCTTTTAGATGGATGGTGTTTGTTGTGTCATTTCAGGTGGTATGTGGAACATCACATAATTCCTCACGGTTAGAGAGTTATGGCCATGAAAAGTTGGAGACTCCAGGTTTGGGTAATGGACCCAAGTTTGTTTGATGGGTAACGATATGATTTATGATATATTTTTAGATAATGTTATTATATATGGATAGTACATGTCATGCCATTTCTAGTGGTATGTAGAATGTTACATAACCCCTCACGGTTTGAGAGTTGTGACCTTACGAAGTTGGAGGACCTTCATATGTCATCTAGAAGCCCCCAAAAGGTTAAAGTAGTCAAAGTGGTGTAAGAGATTTTAAAAGGTAAATAATAAAGTGAAGTGATGAATGTATTATAATTCAAAGTGAATACAAAATAAATTATTTCAATAATAAATTTAATGGAGAAATTAGAAGTGGATCCAACCTTAAAATGAGGAAAGTGGGTCAAGTGACCTAGAAGATGTTTTTAAGGAAATTACTTGGAGAGTATAAATAAGAGGCAAGACTCTCTCATTTGAAACACACTTGAGCATATTGAATATCTATAGGTGTCTGAGGTAACCAAATGATATCTAAGCCGAAATTCTGAGGAAAGTAAAGAAAAGAAGGTTGAAATGCAAAAAAGGATAAATTCTTTTGATGGTGTTTTCTAAGGTATGTTATTTACAAGTCATCTCACCATTTTCATTATAACTTTGTTTCTATAATGATTCAGATCCTGAAATTGCTGAGAAAACATATCCAAGTATCTGTGGTAAAAAATTCAGCTTGTGGGTCGTTGTATTTTGGGAGTTGCACTCGATGGAAAATAGGGTTTGTGGTCAGTCCTGAAACTAGTCAAAATCAGGTGTTTCGGGTAAAAACGTCATAACTTCTTCATAACAGATCCAAATTCAGTGAGACCAAATGTGTTGGTTAGGATATAGTCTATAGTATGTTGTGTAACAGTTTCAGATCAATTCATCAAATATTTTGTGTGGAGCATGCTCTACAAGATCGCTCTCTAGAATAAGTCAGAATTCAGCAAGGTATGTCATTTTTGCTATAATTCATTTTCTAAGAGGTTTCAAGTAGTGACATTTAGAGGAATTGCATAAAACACACTAAAGAACATTGTGTATCAGTTTCAGATCTTTATACATTACAGGTTCAAAGTTATGATTACTTCAAGCTAGGGTTGTTGACTAATCCAAAACTAGGCATGTGAAACTAAAGAAAAGTTTGATGAAAATGCTAGTCTCTTGTTTTTAAAGTTAAGGAAGGTTTGCAGGAATGTGATCATATACACCAGGTCTATTACAGAGCTACAAATCAGATTTGGATGATGAAATGGATGAGGGCTTTTGATTGTGGTACATGTTGAGTACATGGTTGAGACAAATAGTTGATGAGTTGGCACACATACATGAGGTGTATAGTTGATGATGTTGGTACATATTAATGAGTCATAGTTGATGAGTAGTTGACACATACATGATTGGTACATACTTCGTACATGATTGGATGCACTTGTTTATGGTATAGGTTGATTATAGGTTGGTGCATGGTTGATGCACTTGTTTATGGTACAGGTTGATTACAGGTTGATGCATGGTTTAGATTTATTGGTACAGGTTTACAACGATATATTTCACAGTGATAGTGTGACAGTGGTTCCATCATTCTTCTTCTACTTCAGGGTGGCAGGACGGGGCACAGACAGGTGGTTGTAGCGACTTTTCGATTGTAGCCGGAGAACATTGAGGGTTGTAGCCTCCTTTTGGTTGTAGCCATAGAATTGAGGAGTTGGAACTTCCCTCGGGTTGTAGTCTGAGAAACTAGGGGGTTGGAGTCTCCTTCTAGTTGCAGCTGGAAAACAAATGAAGTTGGTGCTTCCAATGAATGTAATTCTTTAAGACATAAGAAAAAACAGTTCGTGGTTTTCTCCCGATTTGGGTTTCCACGTAAAACACTGGTGTACTGTGTATATGTGTGATTGTTTATTTCTTACTGCTCATTATTGGATAATAATTCTACATTGATATAACATTTGAAAAAAATGATTATAATTACGTTATACTGATTGACCCCCCTTCTCAGTAATCCAACAACAGCATGAAATGCTTCTCCAAAAAATTCACGAACATGTAAAAAAAATACCACATAATTAAATAAATGTCTCTCTTGTTGAGGGAATGCATTTGCAGTGTCTTTTACTTTCCTTGCACATGGAATTCAATGTGTTATTAGCTTCAAGTGGAATTACGGTGCTCCTTACTTTCCATTGCATATAGCACTCAATGTTTTAGAACATAATCAATTAATAGCAAATAAAGGGTTTGAAAAAATGTTGCATTGCAAATGAGGATGCAACACACCCTTTACAAAGACACCCATAAATGAGACAATATGAACCCTTGTATGTTAATAAAAATCCCATGCTCAAAAGTCACACCCCCATCCACCTCATACTCTTTTACATGATTTAGAGATTATCCTCTTGGGAAACACTCATTGACGTGGGGATTGATCTACCCAATAGGGCATCATGACAACCCTCCAATACTTAAATTTGACAAGTTGTATAAAGTCTTTGAGCATTTGTTTAATTTGAAAAGGGGGGATTTAATGCACATGTTTGAGTGGTTGTTTTTTTCAAAATTGTTTACTTGGCATGATACATGTGACTTGTGGACCATTGGAGGGCATACTTATTTGTCTTTGTAGGCCTTTCTAGGTGTAAGCTATTCCATGGAGGGACCACGTCACTTGGACCTTCATAGGGGCTTGAATCCCACATGATGGATGATGCACCCCACTCATCGAGGGCTTGAAAAGATGAACATTGCCTTTGGATGCACTTGGACAACGTGTGATGGTGACATTGTGGCTCCTTGCACTTAAACGTTGGCCTTCAGAGGCCTAGGACGTCACACCTAGCCCTTGACATCACCTTGGATGATGGGGTTTGATGGTTCTAGAGGTGATGCGATGTGATTTGATGGAGGGAGATGCATTATTTGACACTCTAGCGCATGATGACATGACACATTACCTTTGGAGGCCAAACAACTTGTTATTGGAGGCTCAATGTCTCATCTTTAGCCCCACGTCACCTTTTTAGGGCATGATGTCATCATCATTAGGGTTTTATTTTATGTAAATTTTAATTTTGTAAATTGTAAAAGATAATAGTGGAGGTCGACCCCTTTCTAATTTGTTGTTGACATTTTGAAGTGGACAAATTGGTTTTAGGTGACCTCATATAAATAGAGGTAACCTCATTTTCATTTTATGAGCATCGCTTCAGAACTACATGACATTCTTGGCTGAAATTTTCACTTTTCTTGGGCAATTCGCTCCATCTTGTCTCTTTTTCTTTTGGATGCTTCTACTTGTCTATTTGTGAAGGAAGGCTAGCACCATCTCTTGGATGTTTGTTTCTTGACGATTGTGGTGGAATATTTTTGATAAGTAAGGGTTTTTCATGCTATCTCTTGGATTAGATAAGAAATTTATGCAATTGTATGTTTTTATTCTTGATGTTAATATTAATTTGTCAAAACCCTTGGAGGAGTATAAGGGCATACCCCTCTATCAAGATCTATCTTTGTTGTTATTGAAAAGACTATTTTGCAAATGTTGCTACAAGGAGTAAAAGGGCTTACACCCTTGTAGATTTATCCTCCTAAGGTTGTTTTTTCTATGGAGTAAAAGGGCTTACATCCCTAGAGAAGTATTAAATCCTAGGTCATAAACAAGAGACTTCATAACCCAATAGATTAGGCACTAATCTTTTGCATTGGAGATTGAATATTATGCATTGGTAAACATGATATCAAGGAGATTGAATTGCTTAAGTTTGAAATTTGATTTTACATGTTTTAAGCTACATTGTGCCCTAAGGGCATCTTGATTAGCCAAGTGATTTAGTTGTTGTAATAAACTTTTAGCTATGGCCAATAGGGCTGCAACAAACTCATCATTTCTGATTATTTTACTCATTCTTCCACCGTTGAATTTCACTTGTAAGCCTTTGTAATTGTTCCACTGGTTAATAGTTATTGTTTGGGTGGTTTACTTGTTGATTTTAGTGGCTAGAACTTTTTGTTGTAGCAAAAGTTTGCTACAACCATAAGGTTGTTACATATCTTGTTGATAACACTTAGTAACAACCCTCTAATTGCCATCAAAATCTCTCTCTATTCATTAGAAATTTATCTAGTTGTTGCTAGCTTTATTTCCATCATCTTGCACTTGATTTTGATAGTTAATTTTGCATGTTTCATAACTCATTGATTGGTGATATATATTTCAATACTGTTGCAATTTTGGGACAACAGGGTTTCTTTTTGAATCCTCATTGTTTTTTAGGCTTTAATCATCATACATTGTCTTGTTTTGGGCAGGTCTAACCTTGTTTTGCAGGTACACTACTTTGGCAACCATTTACCATCTCATAAGACTCACTTTCAAGGCTATTTCCATCATTTGACTTTGACCTATAGGGGCATCCTCCGATCACTTTTCACTTTCCATCTCAACCCCCCTAGGGTCACCTAGGAAGCCTCCCTTGTGTTGTATTTATCCTTCACTAAAACGAGTGGGACATCTATTGAAGTGACAATGATAGTTTTTCTCAGTTGTATTACACTTTCGTGGTTTGGGTTGGGCTTTTCCAAAACTACAGATTGTGCGATAACATTTTGATGCCATTGTCAAGGATTTTGAATCATTTCTGATCCCATAATGACACTTGGCAAGTTTTTTTTCAAATCCGTTACCCATAGCTTGCATGAAAACTCCATTTGAGGGAAGTTCCCTTTCCATCTTTTGATGAAATTCATCTAAGTTCATCTGGCGACTACATTGATGTGTTATCCTAAGTAATGGAAGCATGTCTTCGTGGCACTTTCATTAGGCATACAAAGCTTTGGACGTTGAGTCCACTTATTGGTATCCAAACAAATGCTCGATGAAATGGTTAGATCATATCCCTAAGTTTGACGGTGATCCATCTTCGTCTATTGCACATATTGTCGAGTTCACTAAATTTGTTTTAGGCCTGTGTATAGAGCATGAAAATGTGGTAGTATTGTTATTTCTCTTGACAAGAGGAGAAGCAAATGAACTAGATTAGATGTTCTTGCATACCTAAAAGTATATCTTCGTCAATGGTCCTTGTCAGATAATTCCTTAACTATTGGGGCCCTAAATCTCAGAAATTTGAAGATACTATTCAAGACCTCGAAGATTCTTTTCTGAGGTAAAGTATTCCCTTGGACCCTATCAAATATTTAAGGGAAACGCTTCTTCCAAAGCCTATTAAGAACACCATTAGGGAGAAAAAGGTTGAGGATAGTGATGAGGAAATTTTCAAGGCTCTCAAGGAAAACATAGAAGAAGACAATGAGTTTTGTGAATAGTTAATAAAACACTGCCATAATAAAGATTTCTTGGTTAGGATCTGCATGCAAAGAAGAAAAGAATACAACACTATCCTTCAAAATTATGAGAAGGAGCCTACCCAAGATGTAGCATGGGAGCTTTCCATTTCCTATTTCGGAGTGGAGTCATTATGTGACACTGTGACAAATAAACACGGTTACCAGGAAGACCTCTCAACCTAGTATCAACATTCTTGATTCCCAAAGAAGTATTGAAACTAATTGAAGATCAGGCCCATGATGATGAATATTTGCTCATAGAACAGGTCCACAAAGAAGAAGAAGAGAAAACCATCGATGAAAATATCTTTAATAAGAAATGTTGTTAGGTGTTTGAAGAGATCCTTAAAGAAGGTTCTATTGATTTGCTAGCACAAGATCTTGTTGAGACATGTCATAGAGTAAATTCCTTATGTGCCATGATCGCAGAAAATTATGACCTCATTGATAAAGAATTCGTTGATAAAGAACATTTCCATGAGATGCATCATGTTGAAGACCCTGCTGAATCCGCTCAAGCTTTTGTTCTCCCTGCACACGAAGATGAAGAAATGGTTAGTTTCAATGATACAAATGATTTAATGGAGGACCTCTCTGACACAGTTTATCAACACATTGATTATTTCATACATGTTGAGAGGAGTGGGCGGGATATTGGTTGTTACAATTTTGGTGGAGATCCCATTTATGACATTGAGGGTGGCTTTCGAGTGAAGAATGATAAGTTGTTTTCTCCAGAATGTTTTTCTACATGATTATATGGTTCAAATGTTTGGAAACATGATGATGATATGGTCATGGATTTGTTTCGGCCACCCAAGGATATCTGGTTGCAGTACATCTATGTGGATTTCCAACCTTTCCTCGGGGATTGTCCTTTTTAAAACTTAGAAAAATCCCCTGATAAATATTCTCAATCATTTTCGTGCTTGAATTTTGATGAACATAATGACTTGGTTATCCTGGAGAAATTTGAAACACATTCTACTGATCAGCAGTGTTTTCATCTTGGGGATTTTTACAAGGATATACAGATGCAAGGACAACAATTTTTCAGTAACATGAGGATTTCTTTCTTTGGATATGAGGTTGTCCCTTATTTTTTATCTTCTTCCTTAATCCATGCAATTCTCTTCCAATCTTTCATATCCTGTTTGTCTTTCAGCGAGCAATGGTATTATGAGTGAGGATGAAGACGAGATGTCATTTATATGTGGTAGTCATATTCATAGATGGATTATTCAGGCTTGTGGCTATTCCTTCCAATAGAGTTCTCTCCATCCCACCCACCTCCATGATTGGTTGCATGCTTATTTATGCTCATGATTATTTTGTGCTTGACTTGTCTTTGTTGTATGACATGATTAAGCACATGGGGAGATACCTTAATGAGATTATGAGAAGGTGGTTTAATTGGTTATATGATTTCACCTAAGCAGTTGATCTCCAAGGGCCTCGGGCCCTAGGTAAGTAGGTACAAGTCATTTTTCTTTCTTGCATTTGCATTTTGTGTGATCATCCTAGTGTAGCTGCATTTTTTTTCATGCTCTGCTTTACATGTTAATTTATTTGCATCTATGAATAATTGTTATGCATTTGCTTGAATCATATTACTTGTTAGTTAGAATTAAAAAAAAAATGCAAAATTTTATTTTTAATAAAAAGTTGAAATTTTGAAGTTTTGATCATATGAATAAAGGGGTGAGTGTGCCTCCCTTCAATATCCCAACGTGTTTGTTTAATTGTGTGTAGACACATGTCTTACTAGGATATATATCTATTTATAAACATACATAAATGTATATATATCGATAATATTTCTTGATCATGTCAATATATCAATGTTTACAAAATTATGTCAAAGTTTAAGCAAATAAAAAAAAACTACAATTTTTTGAAAGAACTAGTTTTGATGTGTAAATGTCAAAATGATGTTGCTTTTTTATACCAAATATAGTAATGACTACAAAGCTCAACATATAGAGAGAAGAGTTAATTGACTTAAATGAAAGTTAAAATTGAAATAAACCCTCTCCTATGATCAAGTCTAAAAGTATAAATTGTTTTGATAGTCTCATCATAATCTCGAAGATATATTTATGGACATTAAATGGATCATTAATATGGACATTCAAAGGGACACAAAAACAATTCTCTTAATGTTCCTAATTGCATCCCTAATAATGTTAATAATGCCTAAATTACAAAAATCATTAAAAAAAAATCACCAAAAAACAATGTAGTGGACATTTTCTACAATATTAATATTGGACATTTTTATTGAATCTTTAGTGGTGTTAGAAGGATGTATAAAAAAATGAAACATTGATGAACCCCACAAGAAAGGGCAGGTGAAAATATTGAAAAAATCAAGGATGAATCGAAGTAAGATATCTAATAATAATTTAATAGAAGACTTGCAAAATGATGAAGAAATTTTCAAACTAAGAAACCATAATTAGAGCCTCCTCAAAGAGACCCAAGTCTTAATTAAAGAGAAGAAACAATGCCAAACATAGGCATAATTGAAGATCATAGATGAAGCGATGATTAAGAGAGTTAAATAGGATATCAATTGAAGGGTTGAAAAACCCCTACATACATATCAAGTCAAAACAAAGATGGAAGTAAAAACTGAAGAATGGAAGAAGTTTATAAAAATCATCACTTCAACTTCACTAGGAAAGGGAAGAAAATAAATGGGGGTCACTGTGAAATGATCAAAGTTCATATCTAGATTAGGAAGTCAAGAAGTGAAGACCAAAAGAAAACACTCTACGACATTCTATCCAAAATAAATGTTAAAGAAGAGCAAACACAAAAGATAGAATGTGATAACAAGCTAGAAAAAAGGAAAGAAGACAAAGAAGTAAACTTTGAAAGAAGTGGAGACATATCAACATCCTCATTACCAAGAAAGTTTACAATCAATACACAAAGGCACATATCAACATCCACATTTCCAGAGAAGGAGATGGGAGAACCCAAGATACTCATGGAATAAAAGAACAACAATCACACAACATGATATCATTGATGAGTAATGACAGTAAGAAATTGAAAAATATGCAACTCATCATTCTTGTACTTGAAGATTGGTGCTTCCCTTCCATATTTAGTGTTTACCATGCTATTTTTTAAGCTTGGAGCATTATATACACATTAAGAATAATCCAAGATGCTTCAACATCTTATGAAACATATAACTAAATCAAAGTAGAATTTTACATGTTGTACACACTCATGAATTTAGTGTTTACCATGCTATTTTGGAAGCTTAGAATATTATATACACATTAAGAATAATCCAAGATGTTTCAACGTTTTATGAAACATATAAATAAATCAAAGTAGAATTTTACATGTTATACACACTCATGAAAATTGAGATCGTCATTGATCCAAAATGGATCCAGGAAGGCCTAAACATCAAAGTTCTCGGAATTGAAAAAAACCAACGCCATTGCATCCGACTCGTCGCGTTGATTCCGCCCATATAATTTTTTTCACAAATGGACGTCGTATGCGAAAGATATCGCGTTTTGACCGATTTCCCAAACAGGGAAAAAATCAAACTATTCAAATTCAACATGTCGTACTGCTGGCGTCAACAGTGTGACAGGTGACGTCAACATGATGTTATGATGATGTCATCATGATGACATGGCATCACTAGGAGGTGACATGTGTCACTCAAATTTAACATTTTTGGGCTGAGTTGGCACTAGTACGGATTTGACACATGGCACTGTACATATGACATGTCACAGTCCATACATGACGTGGCCCAATGAAATGTTGACACGTGGCAGTACAGACAAAAACTGGGTTGTACAAAAGCTAACGTGGCAAGGTGACTAGGTTGTACGAAAGCTGGCGTGGCAGGGTGACTAGGTTGTACGGATGCTGACGTGGTAGGGTGACTGGGTTGTATGGATGTTGATGTGGTTGTTGACCAGGTTGTACGATAGTGACGTGGAAGTTGACTATGCATGTTGATTTTGCGCTAACTGTATGATGACTATGTGGAACGAACGAATCACAGCGGGACATGTGGCCCAATCAGAGGGCGCCATGTGGCACCCGAGATTTAGCTAATGTTGGCTGGGTCAAAAATTTTTGTTACCCACAAGTTTCGAACCCCTGACCTCCATGGGCACCAAGGGACTAACTCCCCCGGCTAACCAAATGAGCTATTGTGTGACTTGTTCCAACAAACCAACAGATTTGATGTTAAGTTGACATGTGGCGGGTGTTTGGGATAGGTCCTGGTTGGTAGGGGGCTAGTTTGCGACTAGGGGCTACGAACCTGGAGCTAACAATAATTGGAGTGTGTGGAGGCTAAGGATTAGGGATTGGCCACATGTCCATACATGCGACCAAGGGGGCTACAAACAGGGCTAAGCTAGCAAGTGGAGGTGCATGGGAGCATAAGGGTCAGGCCATATGGCCATGCCAACGACCAAGGACAGAGACCAGGGGCGCGTCAGCCTGAGGACATATGGCGCTTTCCATGTGACTTGGATCCCATAGACAGGGGGTTGTGCCTTGTATTTTTGCAATTTGTGGGTTTTTTACCTTATAATAAAGTTTTTTTATGTTGACTAAGCTTGTTTTTAATGGATTTTAGCCAATATTGGGGATCTGGAGCCCGATTTGAGGCTAGATCTTGGGAGGAAGTTGGAAGATTGATACCAAATCCATATATATATAAACCAAGGGTTATTAGAACCACTAGAGAGTTTCAGAACATGAGAAATGTTGAGGATTTTGAAAGCCAAAGCCATTTTTATGAAAGGAAGCAATTGAGGACGGGAACTTTGTGGGCCAATTCTGGGAGCTACGCTCAACCATTTTCAGTGTCGTCAGTTGTGTTAGATTCTTTAGGTCTATCATAACACAGCCAAACCAAATTTTAATCCTTTTGACACTTTTATGATGTATGTTTGGAGCATTGAAGAGAAATAATAAAGCCTCACCCACTAAGACAAAGGCTCGGAGACGTAGGCAATCTTGCCGAACTCCGTTAACAACTTTGTGGTTATGGTTTTATGTTCTTTGTTATTACATTCATATATACATTTCTTATTATGGCTGCTATAATATCTCATTAATTTCTTCTTATTTAATCAATTCTTAATTGGTAAATGAACTCATGCTTAAAACTTAGCCAAGTCTTAAAAGATCATTTTCGGATCAAGTGTTATCAGAGCAGGTTGACGATTGGTTTTTGAGTTTGCATGATTACCAGGGAAACATTGAATCATGGTGAAGGCAAGACTGTAGAAGGGGATTGTGATATTGGATTGAGAAAGAGGACTTCTCAAAGTGAGGAGATGGCATTGGAAGAAGGCATGTCTCAGAATGAGATTGAGTTGCAAAATACTTTATTCTCCATGTATGAGATGGTAAAGGTCTTATATGAGGATTACTTAGAACGGAAGAGGCCTTTCCAAGGGGAATATTCTAAACAAGACAAAAGTGAATAAGGAGATGATCCTCCTCCTTCACCTCCTTCTTCTCCATCAACTTCTTCTTCTTCAAGTACAAGTTCAAAATCCACTGCAAGAAAACATTCACATAAACATAAACATGATATGCATTTACTTAAGCTCGATGTGAAATTTGAGTTACCCATGTATGATGGTAAAGTCAATGATGAGAGGCTTGATAACTGGGCCAGACAGATGGAAGTTTATTGCAGTGTGCAACAAATCAAGGATTAGGCAACTCAAATCAAGTTGGCATCTCTTTGTCTTGCAGGCAAAACACTCATCTGGTGGCAGAGTAAGTTGCAAAATGACAAACAACAAGTGGGTAATGTATTTACATCATGGAAAGATTTTGTTTTTTCAGTTAGAAAGAAATTTATCCTTTGGGTTATAAAGAGAAGGCTTTAATTGAATGACAAGGTCTTAAACTAAGAAAGCGACAAACAATGCAAGAATACACAGATGAATTTCGTAAGATGACATTAATATTGAATATTCCATTACATACCCAAGAAACTCTTATGAAGTATATAGGAGGTTTACCTGCACATATTCGAAACATTGTTTTTATGTTTGGACCTACTAATCTTGATGAGGTTTCTGTTCAAGAAACACACATTGAAGCAGGAAAAACAAGAGTTGGTGTATCAGGGGAATCGTCTTCAAGGAAAGAGGAAAAAAGGAAGGGGAATGGCAAGAAATCAAATTCAATGACAAGAAGGGAAGAGAAGCTCTCTTGGAAGCATTGCAAGAAAGAAGGGCATGATGATGACCATTGCTGGAAATTGCATCCCGAGAAGAGATCGAAGTGGTTCAAAGAGAGGAAAGGGAGGCAAATAGTTGCAACAACAACACGACCAACAAACTTAGGATATGATTCAGGTGATGAGACTAAGATCACAGAAGTTGGTTTGACATGTAAAATTGGTGATGGATATGATTCTAGATGCGAGTTGTTTCACATAAGGGTGATAATGAAACATACCAAGATCGATACATTGATAGATAGTGGATCTCAATCTAACTTGATTTTAGAGGAAGTGGTTAAAAAATTGAGATTAAACATTAAGATGCATCATAAAACTTACTCACTTAAATGGATAAGAAAAAATCATAAAATGCACATAACAATGCAATGCAGTTTAAAGTTTGGAATTTCATCAAAGTTCATGGATGAGGTAATGTGTGATGTGGTGCCACTCAATGAATGTGGAATGGTCTTAGGCAGTCCTTATTTGTATGATCGTAAATCAATCTTCTACAAGAAACATAATCAATATCACTTAACTAAAGAAGGAAATGAATATGTTGTACATGCTCATCACTTAAAAGCAAATCAATCTCTACAAACAATGGAACAATTAAGCAAGGCAACTTATGCAAGAAACACACCTATAATTGTGCCAAATCAAGTAATTGATCTTAAACATGAACACGAGATGGTTGTAGAATGGAATTTCAATCATACTTTACTTCAAGATAAGCTAATGTCGTGCAAGTACTACAAACATATTAGGTCATTTGCAGTCATATTTATGATGTTAACTTTGCTAATGTTTTCAACATGGATGGTAGTGGCTTTAGTAAGATGTGAAAGACTACAAGTGGCTAACAATATGTTGTCAATTGTCATGGTTGTTTTGCAATTGATCTTAGTGAGATAGGTGCACTGGACAAGGTTTAAAGACAAAGAACAAGTGGCGTGACCTATCCCGCACTTGATGACTGGTTAATACCCTTTTGGAGGACCAAAAGGTCTTAGTGGGGAGGCATGATCCAAAATGGATCCAGGAAGGCCTAAAAATCAAATTTTTCAAAATCAGACAAAAATGACACCATTGTGTCCAACTCATCGTGCTGATTTTGGCCATATAATTTTTTTCGCAAATGGACATCGTATGCGAAAGATATCGCGTTATGACAGATTTCCAAAACATGAAAAAAGTCAAACTAGTCAAAGTCAATAGGTTGTACTATTGACGTCAACAGTATGACAGGTGACGTCATCATGCTAACCTGGAATCACCAGGAGGTGACACGTCTCACTCAAATTTGGTGTTTTCGAGCTGAGTTGGAACCAATACGAATGACACGTGGAAATATGTACACGACGTGGCCTAATGACAGGCTGACACGTGGTAGTACAGACGACATCTAGGTTGTACGAAAGCTGACGTGGTAGGGTGACTGGGTTGTATGAAAGCTGACGTGGCAGGGTGACTGGGTTGTACGGATGTTGACGTGGCAGGGTGACTGGGTTGTACGGATGTTGATGTGGTAGGGTGATTGGGCTATACAGATGCTGATGTGGCAACTGACTGGACAAGTGACTGGCTGTACGATAGTGACTGTGCGCTGGCTGTATGATGACTGTGTGGAATAGATGAATCACGGGGCAACACTTGGCCCAATCATAGGGCGCCATGTGGAACCTCAGATTTAGCCAATGTTGGCTGGGTCAAAATTTTTTGTTAGCCGTAAGTTTCGAACCCCTGACCTCCACAGGCGCCAATGGAATAACTCCCTAGGCTAACCAAATGATCTATCGTGTGACTTGTTCCAACAAACTAATGGATTTGATGTTAAGTTGACAAGTGGCGGGTGTTTGGGATAGGCCCCGGTCGGTGGGGGGCTAGCCTGTGACCAGGGGCTACAAACTCGGAGCTAGCAACAGTTGGAGTGCGTGGAGGGTAAGGATTAGGACTTGGCCACATGGTCATACATGCGACTACGTGGGATACAAACAGGGATAATCTAGCAAGTGGAGGTGCGTGGGAGAATAAGGGTCAAGCCATATGGCCATGCCAACGACCAAGGGTCGGAGACGAGGGGTGCGCCAGCCCGAGGACATATGGTGCCTTTTATGTGACCTGGAGCCCAGAGACAGGGGGATGCACCCTGTATTTTTGAAATTTGTGGGTTTTTTACCTTATAATAAAGATTTTTATGTTGATTAACCCTGTTTTTAATGGATTTTAACCAATATTGGGCGATTTGGAGCCCGATTTGAGGCCAGATCTTGGGAGGAAGTTGGGAGATTGATACCAACTCCTAATATATATAAACCAAGGGTTCTTAGCACCATTAGAGAGGTTCAGAACAAGAGAAATGCTGAGGAATTTGAAAGCTAAAGCCATTTTTATGTAGGGAAGCCATTGAGGAGGGGAACTTTGCGGGCCAATTTCGATAGCTATGCTCAACCGTTTTCAATGCCGTCAGTTGTGTTGGATTCTTGAGGTCGAGAAGAAAAAATCCAGACAGTTTGTAATATTTTTGACACTTTTTTGATGTACTATTGGAGCATCGAAGAGAAATAAGAAAGCCTCATGAGACAAAGGCCCAGAGATGTAGGCAATCTTGCCGAACTCCGTTAACAAATTTTTGGTTATGGTTTGTTTTTCTCTGTACTTACATTCTTCTACATTTCTTATAATGGCTATTATAATATCTCATTAATTTCTTCTTCTTTCATCAATTCTTAATTGGTAAATGAACTCATGCTTAAAACTTAGGCAAGTCTTAAAAGATCATTTTCAGATCAGTCATAGTAAGATAATGACAACATTATGTGGAATGAAAAAACACTTCTTCTTTAATTCTTCTAACTATGAGTGTAGTAATTAAAAAAGAAACCACAAAATTAGATTATGTAAGTTTGCAAACATTATAGTGTAATGACAAATACACATGCAATAATAGTTTTAAACATAGCTTTTAGGTGAAATTGAAAGAAGAATAAAGAGGACTCTGAATATTTGTTGTGTAGGAAAAACATCAGTGACAATCAATAATCATTGTTCACAATTTCATAGATCACATGGCTATGGAGGAGGGGGTTGAAGTACAACATACCTTGTATCTAATAATTGTACAAGTACAAGACATCCAACACCTAATATAATTGTTATTGCCCCTATAAAAATGATAGTACTTTGGGCTTTTTAAATATTTGCTTCAGCTGCAAAATTAATCAAAATAAAATCTCAGCTCTTTATTGCTAGAGCACATGCATGCATAAAGTGTAAATATGAATTTATACACTTTTAGAGAGAAAGATGATACATATATCAAGAGAAATGGACCATTTTTTTCATAAAGACATTAGTGTTCTAAATTCTATCAATAGAGTAGAGTTATGTTAAGCCAATGATTTCACTAATTTGTATTACATGGGGTTTAAACATTCAATTCAAGCTAGGGTTGTCTTAATTCGGGAAATTAGATATTGTTCCATTGTTAAAAATGTATACCTACTTAAAATAGCCCCTCACCACCAAAATTTTATGGAATTGTTTATTTGTTATACTTTTTGGACCTATTTTGGTTGTATATGAGTCCAAAAAGTAGAAAAGTTAGACTACTCTAAATTTTATCAACTTTGAATGGATGGCTTGATATTAATACACTACTTCAAAACAAAACAAAGAAAGATTGGAAATGTCTCAAAGCATATTGCATTTTAGTCAATGTTTATAGCTCAAACTAGAGGATAACACTATACAAATCTCACTTATACATTATTTTCTAAAATTTATAGGAAAAGAAAAATTAAATAACCAACACCAACTATTATTCTAACATGGGCATTTAGGACTCCGTAACACGTCCTAAATTTGTCAAACAATAGGAATTGAAATCTCTAGACTCAAAATTAATGATGTTGGAGCAAGAGCGGGAGCACCAAGAGCATTGTTTCCCAAAAACCTCACAAGTAGAACATCCTAGGAGCATTATATATATATATATTGAAAAAAACATGCAGAATGCAAAATTTTCATTTTCACTTTACAATACCAAATTTTAAATGAAGATTTCAATGAAACTAACATGTGTCATATTCTAAAATGAACTTGATTAGTATTATCATGCTCACTAAAACTACTAGATCTAGATTCAATTGGGGTAGTGGGTCAATGTGAACAATATAACATTATAGTTTTTTCTTTATTTCTCACATTACGTTTTCAATATGTTTTGGTAATTCAAGTAAATTGTAAAAGACTTGAAAATTTGTTATTTTGATCCTCATTCCTATGTTTCAAGAAACTTTGAATGGAAGAATGACTACCAGCTTGGATGCAATAAAAATGCATTGGCACCAAGCAAGAGTATACCTTCTGAATAGACTTAGATTATGAAGTTTAAACTATTCATCAAAACTATAAATAGGGGAAACTCTTATTTTCCAAGGAAACTATTCTTATAGAACTTCAAAATTCAACCAACGAAGATTTAAAAGTAACAAGTCCATATCTTATCATGGTCCAAAATTATTTAAGATAGTGACATGATAGTCATAGTAAATATTTCCCTAAATACTTCCCCATGATCCATGGACTCACATCTGGCTCTAGACCAATTCAACTAACCCTCTATGCTTCTTGCTAAATTCCACCTATGCATTAAAGGTTTTCATATGTTTTAACTTGACAACGTTTTAATCATTGATATCTAATCTTACTATTTTTTACTAATGTATTATTATTGTTAAGTTGAGAATCTAATTCAATGAACACTTCTATTTATTGATGATTGAATCCCTTCTACACATTGCAAACCAATTGACCTAGAATATAACCTCCATACCAAGGAAAGCATCAAATATAATTACATAAATTAGGTAATGGAAAATAATACCTCAAAATTTCCATATAATAAACAATGAATGCACTGAAACTATTTAAAAGAAATGATGGTTTTGGAGAGATATGTTAATAGAGAGTATTGCACAAAGCCACAAACATAGAAGACATGTTCGAGGTCCTTTTTCCTACCACATTGGATTCACAACCATCTATAAGACCTATTTTTGCTAGCCTACATTTGATGGCAAGGCCTTGATAAAGGATGAGACATATAGCCCAAGGGGTTAGCTTAAGTCATTTTCGTCGAATTTTCTATCCACAACATCGTTTCTGACTTTCCTGTTGCGTAAGTTCGTTTATTACACAACTATCTATAAGACTTATTCTTGTTACACAACCATCTATAAGACTTATTCTTGCTAGCCTGCATTTGATGGCAAGGCCTTGATAAAGGATGAGACATATAGCCCAAGGGGTTAGCTCAAGTCATTTTCGCCAAATTTTCTATCCACAGCATCGTTTCTGACTTTCATGTTGCGTAAGTTCGTTTATTACACCATCTAATCTACTGTACACAACATAATTTTGGCCTGCTTTGTTGCTGAGAAGGAAAATGTGCAGAATCGCCGATCCAACTGAGAAGGGAGTTTGGTGGAAAGACAATACCAAATGGGTGTTGTATTCTCCAGAAGATACAAGAAAAATTCTGAGAGCAAAGAAAAATGGCGACTCAAACATTACGTTGGGGTCTGTTAAATCTTCCAAATACCTTTCAGGAAAGCTTTATGCAATAGACCTGGTTGCCATGAAGCAAACCAATGTAAACACCGGCTTTTCCAGGGATATCAAAATCATCAATCCTGGCCCTACCGATGATCAGGTGAGTATATAACCTTCAGCTCTTTTGGGTAATGGATTCTGTGAGATTTTACGAGTGTGTTTTTTTAGGAACAATAATTTGTATACACAGGAAGATGTAGAGTCTAATGAAGAAGATGAATCAGTCACATTCTCTCATCCCATGAAAGCTCAAGGGATTAACCAGAGGAGGGAATCTGATAAGATTGTGAGGATGGTGCCTTCTGTCACTGTAGACCTTATACTCAACTACATTACACCTTGAAGACAAAAACTACCTTACACTTAGAAAACAAAATATGTGAAATTAGATTAACAATATTTATAATATTATATATTTAAAGTATATATATTTTTTTGTTTTTAATTTAAAAAATAAGATGGTTATAAATCCATTTAATCTGTCATGAAATTAAAAACATATATAAGATACTTAGTCATGAAAATGAAGCATTTGATTTATTTTCATGTCTGATGTCACTATGGTCAGACTACATTTATTTAATATATTTTCATTGGATTTGTTGTGATCATACTTTGTTCACTTCTTTTTGGTTGACAGGTTGTAATTTATGTGCAGTTGTAAGGAATGTGACATATATCAATGTTGAGATCTATTCTATGTTAAGACATGTTAAACTCATGTTAGATGTGTTGTGTTATTTATGTTCCTTTGCAAGCAATGTGAAATATGTCAATTATTAAGATTTCCTTGCATGTTAAGATATCTGTTTATATTGTGTCACATGTGTTGTGAAGCATAACAATTTAAGACTATTATTAATGCTAGAGAGTTGATAAAGGATTAGCAACACAAGCTAGTTTTGGAATGCATGTTTCTAGCAACATTCAATTTTGATTTAACATTCAATTTGGATGTGATACTTTGTCACTTTTAATGAATGGTTCTAGAATGCATGTTTACATTTGAGTAACATTACTTAATTTTGATGTGATTCTTTATAGTTTTTGGATTGTTAGTAGATGTAAAGTTTTTAATTAATTATATATATATATATATATATATATATATATATATATATATATGAATGAATGAATGAAGGTCGTGAGAGCATGAAATGCTTCTTCAAAAAATTCAAGGACATGAGAAAAAAATAACAAAAACACATAATTAAATAAATGTCCCTCTTGTTGAGGGAATGCATTTGCGGTGTCTTTTACTTTCCTTGCACATGGCACTCGATGTGTTCTTAGCCTCAAGTGGCATTACAATGTTCCTTACTTTCCATTGCATATAGCACTCAATGTTTTGGACCATAATCTATTAATAGCAAATAAAGGGCTTGGAAAAATGTTGCATTGCAAACGAGGATGCAGTGCACCTTTTACAAAGGCACCCATAAATGAGACAATATGAGCCCTTGTATCTCAAGAAAAATCCCATGCTCAAAAGTCACACCCTCATCCACCTCATACTCTTTTACATGACTTAGAGAGGATCCTCTTGGGAAACACTCCTTGACATGGGGATTGATCTACCCAATGGGGCATCATGACAATCCTCCAATACTTAAATTTGACAAATTGTATAAAGTCTTTGAGCATTTGTTTAATTTGAAAAGGGGGGATTTAATGCACATGTTTGAGTGGTTGTGTTTTTTCAATATTGCTTACTTGGCATGATACATGTGACTTGTGTACCATTGGAGGGCGTACTTGTTTGTCTTTGCAAGACTTTCTAGGTGTAATCTATTCCATGGAGGGATAAAGTCACTTAGACCTTCATAGGGGCTTGAAGCCCACATGATGGATGATGCACCCAACTTATTGAGGGCTTGAGAAAATGAACATTGCCTTTGGATGCACTTGAACAACATGTGATGGTGACATTGTGGCTCCTTGCACTTAAACGTTGGCCTTCGGAGGCCTAGGACGTCACACCTAGCCCTTGACACCACCTTGGATGATGGGGTTTGATGGGTTCTAGAGGTGATCTGATGTGATTTGATGGAGGAGATGCATTACTTGACACACTCTAGCACATGATGACATGACACATTGCCTTTGGAGGCCAAACGACTTCTTATTGGAGGCTCAATGTCTCATCTTTATCCCCACGTTACCCTTTTAGGACATGACGTCATCATCATTAGGGTTTTATTTTATGTAAATTTTAATTTTGCAAATTGTAAAAGCAAATAGTGGAGGTCGACCTATTTCTAATTTGTTGTTGACATTTTGAAGTGGAAAAATCGGTTTTAGATGACCTCATATAAATAGAGGTAACCTCACTTTCATTTTATGAGCATCGCTTGAGAATTACATGACATTCTTGGCTGAAATTTTCACCCTTCTTGGGAAATTCGCTCCATTTTGTCTCTTGTGCTTTTGTATGCTTCTACTTGTCTATTTGTGAAGGAAGGCTAGCACTATCTCTTGGATTCTTGTTTCTTGGCAATTGTGGTGGAATATTTTTGATAAGTAAGGGTTTTTCATGCTATCTCTTGGATTAGGTAAGAAATTTATGCAAGTGTATGCTTTTCTTCTTGATGTTAATATTAATTTGTCAAAACCCTTGGAGGAGTATAAGGGAATACACCCTCTATCAAGATCTATCTTTGTTTTTATTGAAAAGACTATTTTACAAATGTTTCTACAAGGAGTAAAAGGGCTTACACCCTTGTAGATTTCTCTTGCTAAGGTTTGTTTTCTCTAGGGAGTAAAAGGGCTTACATCCCTAGAGAAGTATTAAACCCTAGGTCATAAACAAGAGACTTCATAACCCATTAGATGAAGCACTAATCTTTTGCATTGGAGATTGAATATTATGCATTGGTAAACGTGATATCAAGGAGATTGAATTATTTAAGTTTGAAATTTGATTTTACATTATTTAAGCTACATTGTGCCCTGAGGGCATCTTGATTAGACAAGTGATTTAGTTGTTGTAATAAAATTTTATCTATGGCCAATAGGGATGCAACAAACTCATCATCTCTTATTATTTTACTCATTCTTCCACTGTTGAAATTCACTTGTAAGCCTTGGTAATTGTTCCATTGGTTAATAGTTATTGTTTGGGTGGTTTACTTGTCGATTTTAGTGGCTAGAACTTCTTGTTGTAGAAAAAGTTTGCTACAACCATAAGGTTGTTACATATATTGTTGATAACACTTAGTAACAACCCTCTAATTGCCATCAAAGTCTTTCTCTATTCATTGGAAATTTATCTAGTTGTTGCTAGCTTTATTTCCATCATCTTGCACTTGATTTTGATAGTTAATTTTGCACCTTTCATAAATCATTGATTGTTGATATATATTTCCATACTGCTGCAATTTTGGGACAACAAGGTTTCTTGTTGAATCCTCATTGTTTTTTAGGCTTTATTCATCATACATTATCTTGTTCCGGGAAGGTCAAACCTTGTTTTGTAGGTATACTACTTTGGCAATCGTTTACCACTCATAAGACTCTCTTTCAAGCCTCTTTCCATCTTTTGACCTTGACTTATAGGGGCATCCTCCGATCACTTTTAAATTTCCATATCAACCTCCCTAGGGTCACCCATGAAGCCTCCCTTGTGTTGGATTTATCCTTCACTAAAATGAGTGGGACATCTATTGAAGTGGCAATGATAGTTTTTCCCAGTTGTGTTACAATTTCGTGGTTTGGGTTGGGATTTGCCCAAACTACAGATTGTGCGATAACATTTTGATGCAATTGTTGGGGAGGATTTCGAATCATTTCCAACTCCATAATGACAGTTGGCAAGTTTGTTTTCAAATCCTTTACCCATAGCTTGCCTGAAAACTCCATTTGAGGGAAGTTCCCTTTCCACTTTTTGATGAAATTCATCTAAGTTCATCTGGAGAGTCCATTGAGGTGTTATCCTAAGTAATGGAAGTTGCATGTCTCAGTGGCGCTTTCATTAGGCATACAAAGCTTTGGACGTTGAGTCCACTTATTGGTATCCAAACAAATGCCCAATGAAAGTGCACTGTGTATAGAACATGAAAATGTGGTAGTATTGTTATTTCTCTTGACACTTGGAGGAGAAGAAAATGCACTAGATTAGATGTTCTTGAATACCTAAAAGTATATCTTTTTCAATGGTCCTTGTCAGAGAATTCCTTAACTATTGGGGCCCTAGAGATCAGAAATTTGAAGATACTATTCAAGACCTCAAAGATGACTTTTTGAGGTAAAGTATTCCCTTGGACCCTATCGAATATTTAAGGGAAACGCTTCTTGCAAAGCCTATTAAGAACATCATTAGGGAGAAAAAGGGCGAGGATAGTGATGAGGAAAGTTTCAAGGCTCTCAAGGAAAACATAGAAGAAGACAATGAGTTGTGTGAACAATTAATAGAGCACTGCCATAATAAATATTTCTTGGTTAGGATCTTCATGCAAAGAAGAAAATAATACAACACCATCCTTGAAAATTATGAGAAGGAGCCTACCCGAGATGTAGAATGGGAGATTTCCATTTCCTATTTCAGAGTGAAGTCAATATGTGACGTTGTGACAAATAAACACAGTTACCAGGAAGACCTCCCAACCTAGTATCGACATTCTTGATGCCCAAAGAAGTATCAAAACTCATTGAAGATCAAGCCCATGATGATGAAGATTTTCTCAGAGAACAGGTCCACAAAGAAGAAGAAGAGAAAACCATCGATCAAAATATATTTAATAAGTAATGTTGTCAGGTCTTTAAAGAGATCCTTGAAGAAGGTTCTATTGATTTTCTAGCACAAGATCTTGCTGAGACATGTCATAGAGTAAATTCCTTATGTTCCATTATCGCAGAAAAGTACGACCTCATTGATAAAGAATCCATTGATGAAGAACATTTCCATGAGATGCATCATGTTGAAGACCCACATGAATCCGCTCAAGCTTTTGTTCTCCCTGCACACGAAGATGAAGGAATAGTTAGTTTCAATGATACAAATGATTTCATGGAGGACCTCTCTGACATAGTTGATCAATACATTGATTATTTCATACATCTTGAGAGGAGTGGATGGGATATTGATTGTTACAGTTTTGGTGGAAATCCCATTTATGACATTGATGGTGGCTTTCGAGTGAAGAATGATAAGTTGTTTTCTCCAGAATGTTTTTCTACATGCTTATATGGTTCAAATGTTTGGCAACATGATGATGATATGGTCATGGATTTGTTTCGGCCACCCAAGGATGACTGGTTGCAGTACATCTATGTGGATTTCCAACCTTTCCTTGGGGATTGTCCTTTTTAAAACTTAGAACAATCCCGTGATAAATATTCTCAATCATTTATGTGCTCGAATTTTGATGAACATAAGGACTTCGTCATCCTAGAGAAATTTGAGACTCATTCTACCGACGAGCAATTTTTTCATATTGGGTATTTTTACAAGGATATACAAATGAAAGGACAACAATTTTTCAGTAACATGAGGATTTCTTTCTTTGGATATGAGGTTGTCCCTTACTTTTTTATATTCTTTCTTAAGCCATGCAATTTTCTTCCAATCTTTCATATCCTCTTAGTCTTTCAGCAAGCAGTGGTATTTTGAGTGAGGATGAAGACAAGACATCATCTATATATGGTATTCCTATTCATAGATGGATTGATCAGGCTTGTGGCTATTCCTTCTAGCATAATTTTCTCCATCCCACTCACCTCTATGATTGTTTTCTATGATTGGTTGCATGCTTATTTATGCTCATGATTATTTTGTGCTTGACTTATCTTTGTTGTATCACATAATTAAGCACATGGGGAGATACCTTAATGAAATAATGAGAAGGTGGTTTCACTGGTTATATGATTTCACCTATGCACTTGATCTCCATGGGCCTCGGGCCCTAGGTAAGTAGGTAAGTCATTTTTCTTTCTTGCATTTTCATTTTGTGTGATCATCCTAGTGTAGTTGCATTTTTTTCACGCTCTACTTTACATGTTAATTTATTTGCATCTATGCATAATTTTTATACATTTGCTTGAATCGTATTACTTGTTAGTTAGAATTAAAAAAAAATGCAAAATTTTCTTTTGAATAAATAGTTGCAATTTTGAAGTTTTGATCATATGAATAAAGGGGTGAGTGCGCCACCCTTCGATATCCCAACGTGTTTGTTTAAGTCTGTGTAGGCACATGTCTTACTAGGATATATATCGATTTATCAACATACATAAATGTAGATATATCGATAATATTTCTTTTTCATTTCAATATATCAATGTTTACAAAATTATGTCAAAGGTTAAGCAAATAAAAAAAAAAAAACTACAATTTTTTGAAAGCACTAGTTTTGATGTGTAAATGTCAAAACTATGTTGCTTTTTTATACCAAATATAGTAGTGACTACAAAGCTCAACATATAGAGAGAAGAGTTAATTGACTTAAATGAAAGTTAAAATTGAAATGAACCCTCTCCTATGATCAAGTCTAAAAGTTTAAATTGATTCAATAGTCTCATAATCTCGAAGATATATTTTTTTTTGTATTATATATAAAAAGACTTCTGAAGTTCAAGATCCAGAGTACATAGCCAAGTCAAGTGGTTGTAATTGCTGAACTGCTCCATAGGGAGAAACCAGTTCATCCAACCATATTAATCTAGTTACAAAATTGCTGACATTCTAGATAAAAACTAGACAAATTAACTACCCTGAGAGCTAAAGTAAGGAACCAGCTGTGTGTATTCTGGCACATACTCTGGCAGGAGGCATGGCCAGGGTTCTTCAATGACAGGTGTCCCGCCGCTGAGTGTCCATTGCATGTCCGTGGCGCCATCTGTCTTGGTCTCATCAGCTTCCAACTTTGCACTTGCCTCCGAGGTAGGCTGCAGGAGTCTGGGGCTTTTTTCGTCCACCTCTGCTGCCGTGACTTGATCGGCTTCTTCACGTTCATTGCCGGCCGGGGTCTCCACGCTCACGGAGTCTGTCTTCTCCTCAGACTGCAGGCTCCCCTCTGTATCCTCGTGCATATGGCTGCCCGCGTGGTCACTGAGAGAAGCATCGCTGGTGGCTTCCGGGGAGGGTGCGGGGGGATTGGCGAGGAGCTGAAGCAGGACGGCCAGCCTCCCCTCCAGTTGCTGAACCCGAAAATGGAGGTCGTTCACCCCGTCGCGAAGCTCAAAGACAAGGTCATGTAAAATGGCATATTTTTCACGCGGAAGGTCTGGGCATGGCGAGTTTGTTGTGCTGCGCCGACCATGAACAGGCGCTAAGGGGGGAGGGGGGTGCTGGGCAGTAGAGGACCACCAGGTATTAAAAACATCGATGATAGCTAGACCCTCGAGAGCCTGGGTGGATGAACCGGAAGGCGAGGTGGAAGTGCGGGGCCGCCGGGGGTGCCAGGGTGAGTCGCGCCGTGGGCGCATTCTCTGTCGCGGCATGGTGTGGGTTGGCTGCTGTAGAGAGTATACAGAGCCAGGGTGAAGGGAAAATAGCAGCAAAGAAACCATAAACACTGCCGAACCAGAACCAGAGTGAAGCTGCCGAGCGATAAGGTAAGACCGAGAGTGCATTGTGCAATTCATAAGGGTGGTCAAGGGATGGTAAGTTAATGCCTCTCCCATCAGCGTGAATGCAGTTTTAATTCTCGGGGATGGCGGCAACAGCAGGCACGAGCCGAGCACATGGCTCCGTGCCATGCTGGCTTCCCCTTTCCATCTCTGCGCGCCAGGTGGTGGCCACTAACACCCCATCCGGGTGTAATCTCGAAGATATATTTATGGACATTAAATGGATCATTAATATGAACATTCAAAGGGACACAGCCCTTGGATGTGAAAAAATTGTTCTTAATGTCCCTAATTACATCCCTAATAATGCTAATAATTCTTAAATTAAAAAAATCATTAAAAAAAGAATCACCAAAAAATCATTGTAGTTGACATTTTCTACAATATTAACATTGGACATTTTTATTTGAATCTTTCGTGGTGTTAGAAGGATGGATAAAAAAAAGAAACATCGATAAACCCCACGAGAAAGGCCAAGTGGAAATATTTAAAAAATCAAGGATGAATCGAAGTAAGATATCTAAGAAGAATTTAATAGAAGACTTGCAAAATGATGAAGAAATTTTCAAACTAAGAAACCACAATTAAAGCCTCCTCAAAGAGACCAATAGCTTAATTAAAGAGAAGAAACAATGCCAAACATAAGCATAATTGAAGATCATAGATGAAGAGATGATTAAGAGAGTTAAAGAGGATATCAATTTAAGGGTTGAAAAACCCCTACATATGAAGTCAAAACAAAGATGGAAGCAAAAACTAAAGAATGGAAGAAGTTTATAGAAATCATCATTTCAACTTTACAAGGAAAGGGAAGAAAATAAATGGGGTCACTGGAAAATGCTCAAACTTCATATCTAGATTAGGAAGTCAAGAAGTGAAGACCAAAAGAAAACACTTGACGATATTCTATCCAAAATAAATGTTAAAGAAGAGCAAACACAAAATATAGAATGTGATAACAAGCTAGAAAAAAGGAAAAAAGACAAAGAAGTAAACTTTGAAAAAAGTGGAGACATATCAACATCCTCATTACCAAGAAAATTTACAATCAAGACACGAAGGCACATATCAACATCCACATTTCCAGAGAAGGAGATAGGAAAACCCAAGATACTCATGAAATAAAAGAACAACAATTACACAACATGATATCATTTACGAGTAATGGCAATAAGAAATTGACAAAGATGCAACTCATCATTCTTATACTTAAAGATTGATGCTTCCCTTCCATATTTAGTGTTTACCATATTATTTTGAAATCTTAGAACATTATATACAAATTAAGAATAATCCAAGATGCTTCAACGTTTTATGAAACATAGAACTAAATCAAAGTAGAATTTTACATGTTATACACACTCATGAATTTAATGTTTACCATGCTATTTTCGAAGCTTAAAACATTATATACACATTAAGAATAATCCAAGATGCTTCAACGTTTTATGAAACATATAAATAAATCAAAGTAGAATTTTACATGTTATACACATCATGAAAATTGAGATCGTCATAGTAAGATAATGGCAACATTATGTGGAATGAAAAAATACTTCATCTTGAATTCTTCTAACTATGAGTGTAGTAATTAAAAAAGAAACCACAAAATTAGATTATGTAAGTTTGCAAACATTATTGTGTAATGACAAATATACATTGCAATAATAGTTTTAAACAAAGCTTTTATTATGAGTGTAGTAATTAAAAAATAAACCACAAAATTAGGTTATGTAAGTTTGCAAACATTATAGTGTAATGAAAAATATAGATTGCAATAATAGTTTTAAACATAGCTTTTAGGTGAAATTGAAAGAAGAATAAAGAGGATTGTGAATATTTGTTGCGTAGGAAAAACATCAGTGACAATCAATAATCATTGTTCACAATTTCATGGATCACATGCCTATGGAGGAGGGGGTTTAAGTACAATGTCCCTTGTATCTAATAATTGTATAGGTACAAGATATCCAACACCTAATATAATTGTTATTGCCCCTGTCAAAATGGCAATACTTTGGGATTTTTTAATATTTGTTTCAGCTGTAAAATTAATCAAAATAAAATCTCAGCTCTCTATCATTAGAGTGCATGCATAAGGTGTAAATATGAATTTATACACTTGTAGGGAGAAAGGTGATACATATATCAAGAGAAATGGACCATTTTTTTCATAAAGACGTTAGTGTTCTAACTTCTATCAATAGAGTAGAATTATGTTAAGCCAATGATTTCACTAATTTGTGTTACATGGGGCTTAAACATTCAATTCAAACTAGGGTTGTCTTAATTTGGGAAATTAGATATTGTTCCATTATTAAAAATATATACCTACTTAAAATAGCCCCTAACCACCAAAATTTTATGGAATTGTTTAATTGTTATACTTTTTGGACCTATTTTGGTTGTATATGAGTCCAAAAAGTAGAATAGTTAGACTACTCTAAATTTTATCAACTTTGAATAGCATAGCTTGATATTAATACACTACTTCAAACAAAACAAAGAAAGATTGGAAATGTCTCAACGCATATTACATTTTAGTCAATGTTTATAGCTCGAACTAGAGGATAACAATATACAAATCTCACTTATACATTATTTTCTAAAATTTATAGGGAAAGAAAAATTAAATAACCAACACCAACTATTATTCTAACATGGGCATTTAGGACTCCTTAACACTTCCTAAATTTGTCAAACAATAGGATAACACTAAACAAATCTCACTTATGCATTATTTTCTAAAATTTATCATGATCTTTCACCAACTAAAAGTATGTGCTAGCATCACTTGAATTACAATGATTCCAAATAGTTCTGTGTATCAAGAAGAGAAACATTTTCTAGCATCATTTGGAATAGATGTATTTCAATTAGCTTGGAATGCATGACTAGACTATCTATTTGAAGGAATAAACGAGAACAATGTATTGTTCCAAAGAAAGAAAGAATGCCCCTAATCAACAAGGCACCATAATTGATAAACTAATTAATAATAGGAATTAAAATCTCTAGACTCAAAATTAATGATGTTGGAGCAAGAGCGGGAGCACCAAGAGCGTCGTTTCCCAAACACCTCAAGAGTAGAGCGTCCTAGGAGCATTATATATATATATATATACATGCAGAACACCAAATTTTCATTTTCACTTTACAATACCAAATTTTAAATGGAGATTCCAATGAAACTAACATGTGTCATATTTTAAAATGAACTTGATTAGTTGTATCATGCTCTATAACATCTTGATCTTGCACGCACTGAGCAAACTTATTCTTTGAGGACATTTTCTTGCAAGTGATCCAGATTATTATACTATGGGGCATTTGATTAAGATTATGAGGCGTTATGGATTGATGACATGTTATTTCGTTGTATTGACATAGACAGGTGTTATTGACTCGGTTTTCCTGAGTGTGCAGGATTTTGGTCCTTGAGGATGCAGAGGCATCGATGAAACCCCTTGGACTCCAGATCGAGTCGAGGAGTGGACTATTGGGGGTTTGATTGTTGTATATATGACATTTGTGCATCTAATTAGATGATATGATTATGGATATTATTTCTGACATGACTAGTTGATGATGTAGGCTGAAGATAGCTTGTCGACTAGACTCACATGTGGAGTAGAGGGGTCACGCATGATAACCAGAGATGTTGAGGGAGAGATGTGGACAACAGCCCTGCCAAAGCCTACTAGCACTCTCGTTGTGGCTCGAATTGTAGGTTAACGATTACCTAGTTCGAGAAGACCCACGATGTCATGAGGTTCGACTTCGACAGTCGCTCATGATGATTCTAAGGGGCTCGCAATAAGGCAGGGGCCTTATTCCTTAGAGGCCCTTAGTCTCCCACAAGATCACCTAGCGGAGTATTTACTCCAGGGGTTTTTGATGTCTACCAAGTCAGTCAAGATGTGAGTGGCACCCTTGGAGCACGTAGTGCGTCCCGAAGGGCACGTCGCACAAGGGAAACAAAATGAGGTGAGTGGCACCCTTGGAGCACCTAGTGCATCCTGAAGGGAACGTCGCGTTTTTAAATAATAAATGAATAAACCTAGATGGCCTTAGAATGAGTAATGTGATGAGAAATATTTAAAACAACTTCCCTAATAAAATATCGCCCAGCCTAATAAAATAAAGTCTAGGTCTAAGTGATACTTGTGATAAAAATAAAACATATATATTTATATAAAAATAAAAATAAATAAATAATAATGATAATCATCATTAATCATGTGATGAGAAGGGGGTAAACAATTCAATTAATTTATAATAAAAAATTGGGGGATAAAATTTAAAAAGGGGGAATTAAGGGAAATAATTGTTTTGTTACATACGCTAATAAAAAACAATTAATTAAAAAGAAAAAAGGGGAAAAAGGTAATTTATACACTTGTCAGTTTGAGTTTTAAATGAAAAGGGAAAGAGGGAAATTTAAAAGAATTAGGAAACTAGGAAAAAGCGGGAAACATAAAACAAAAGGGAAACACAAGGAAAAAGCAGAAAGACTAACTTAGTAAGGTATCTAGCATTTAAGAACTTTCTAAATTAAACTCAACTAGTAAATTAGTAAGGGGGTAAGTCATTGAAATGTGTAAAAGAATATGGGGACACCTAGGAGTGATTCTAGGAATGCTTTTAGGTGGGTGAGGGAAATAGGAGTAACTAATTAATTAATGAAATTAATTTATGGTGCAATGAAGGGGATGGGTGACACATGTACGGGGAGGATTTTTATGAATTAAATTATTCAACAATAAATTAAATGGGATTTTGGGAAAGTAAATGACTTAGAAACTCTATATAAAGGAGGGAGGAGAATGATGATGGATCTCTTCTGTGATGCGTAACGTTACGCTGCAAAATTTTAGACTTGACTGACTTAGATTGTGAGAGTTGGGATACCCAGCTCGGTGAGGAGTGGTAGCTCGGCCTTGCGAGGCGATCTGGGAGCTAGATGTTCTCTGTTTTAGTGTGTGTGGCCCCTTTACGGCTCGGGGGGCTAAGGGGGAAGAAGAGTACCCCTAGCGTTGGCTGGCAGGTACCGGTGAAGTCTCATCGATGGCCAAGTGGTGACTGCACGAAGAGCGCGGGACAATGACTCAGAGTGGATGACTTGGGCTATGATACACTTACTTTTATTTTACATGGTAGATTATTATTATACTTTCTGCTTTTATTTATGTACTCTTATTTGGATAAAGAAAATGTTGACTTAACATTTCAACCGAGAACTTAATTTTCCCCATAAGCCTTAAGCTCGTTGTTCGACTTGATTTCCTTGGCGTTCGATCCCTGAATGTCGTGACTATCCGAATGGATTTATTGATTTGTAATGAGTTTGTGATTTTTACTTCACCCTCGTCCCTAGCTCACCACTCCACGCCCGAGCAGTTAGCTAGGAGTCGGATCGACGGTCATCACTTCGGTGTTAATAGACCTATAGATACTAATGCCCTGCTTTTCTGTGCATGGATGATGAGCAAAGGATGTGTTTCCCAACCATCTACCCCTGTTGATTGTTCTTGGCTAAATGATGGTCATTGCGCCTTCTTGAGATTGAATACCTTGGTGTGTCGTTCACCCTTCTTCTCTGCGATTTTAATGACAACATTTCTTATTAGATTGGGACTGCGTTTTTATTTTATTTAATTCCACTTGAATGTCAGCATTTGATTGGTTCATCTCTACACCTTTTTTTTTTTCTGCGCCTTAATTTCTTAACCTTGGAATTTCGTTGTGACTTGGTTGATAAATATCTGCAACTTTTTCACAACATTTCCCAGTGTTTTAATGGAGATCTCTGCATTTTTATTCCAGCGTTTAGATGTTAACCTTGACATTTTTTTTAATGTTAGACCACATCTTGCACTCCCATCCCTTCTGAAGACCCCATCATTTACCCAACATTTTTTTTTACTGAACTCAATCGTTTCTTAAAAAAAAGACACGCAATAATTTTAATATGGCAACGAATTTGTACTCACTTTTAGGATTAGCTAATTTTTATTCACAGTCAAATGAAGGGTAAGCACTATATTTGCAACGATTTTATAACCCGTGGTGAGTTCCTTGGAAGAAAAAAAAAAAAAAAACTTGACACAATTTTTTTAATCTGGCAGCGATTTTGTAATATCCGTTCTAAAAAGGAATGGCCAGCGAACCCTAAACATAACTGTACTTAATGGTTACCTCCTTGCACCATCAATCATCATGCTTCACACGCATCTTCCTGGGCGATTACCCAGCTCAAACATAAATTTTATCTACATCAATTTACCTAGCCGTTAATTTTTCCAGCGATCTCTGTGGTCAACGTTTTATAATTGTGGAATTTTTTTTATGACAACGATTCATTGTTTGATGAGCTTACTGTATCCTAGGCTATCGTTGAAGATCCTTAATGTTCTGACAATTTAATTATGTTTCCAGTAAATTTCTTATTGACAGCCTTGATTGCATTTGATTGTTACAATAGCTTATTGATAACGTTTTCTATGAGTGATTGTGTAATAATTGTGTAATGCTCTATCTACCCTTTATGATATAGTTTTCGACGATGTAATAATTTAGACTTGGACGAATTCCTGTGATAATTCTAATGCCATATGGCATTTGGTGTAGCCAGGATTATTCTTGGATGATAGTATATAAAAAAATAAAAATACATATTTTATTGAAATATAATTCGAGTCAATTTTTACTTGGAAAAAGGTTGTCGATAGTTTTATTAATAGTATTTAGTTTGAATAGTACAGCCTTTAAACCTCTCATCTTTAGAAAGGCATTGTGTTTTCAACTTGTGGGAATGCGATTTTCCTTTGTTGTCAACCGGTTTTAAGGGCGAATTTATGCCCTGCGTTTTTCTTACCTGGTTGGCGTTCTTCTCTGCAAAATTTTATTACAACCCATGCGATTCATCCCAACTGGTATTTATGCCTTCATAACTGTGGAAAACGACGTTCATTTTTTCCCACGAATTTTCCATTTACCTCTGCATCTCCATGTCTTTATTAACCTGGTCATTTTTCCATTAATCTCTGTGATCCACCTATGCCACTAATATTAATTATCTCTGCATCTTCATGTTTGTTTTCCATCCTTGTCGCCCTTTTGCCTGTACTTGATTGCGAATTGATTTCTCTAAAAACGTTTGGGGCACATAGTTCGATTCAACGATTTTTTTTCTTGTATTGTATAGCTTGATTTTTATGGCTTGGTTAAGCGATTGGTGTAAGGTGATGTTTCTATACAGAGTTATCTTGTATTACTGGCATCGACTTTATTCATGACTGGAAATTTATGTTAGGCATAGCCCTTTATGATTAAAGAACGCATGGAATTAGCATTTACCCTGAAGGCGATTGATTTCATGTCTCAGAACATCCTCACCTTACTATCAGCAATTCATGCATTGATTTTAAGGCAAGGTCATTATTAAGGAAAAGTTAATTCGTTTACTATCAAACTTGTTTTCACCCAACAACGTAATGTGTAATTGACCGTTGGTAAAACCTTAACACTGTTGTTATGGCTAGACAATGTGTTGGAAGTTAATTCGTTGTTAGCATTATAATCATAAGCTTTGTAATTGATATCGTGAATGTTGCTTATATATTGGTGTTGCTAATTTAGATTGTGTTAATGTTAGTTTTGATTTGTAATTAATGTCTAAATTGTAATTTTACACTGGCGAATTAGAATTGTATTAAGGTTAAATTAGAATTCCAATTATTAACTAGTAGTAGTTTAGACTTGCTAAAATTGGATATGTGATAAATGTTAATTGATATATAGCTATTGTCTAAATTGGTAATTTAGACTCACTAAATTAGAATTGTATATCATTTTAAGTTAGGTTTGTAAATCACGAACTTTTGTAATTTAGACTGGTTAAATTAGATTTGTATTTAACACTAAATTAGATTGTAATATTGACCAATTTAGACTTGATAAATGGTTTGGGTGGTTTTTGAAGTCATGTATTGGCTTGCGTTGTCCTTTGTTGTCATATTCTTCCGTCTCGTCGACCTGTTGCTTGGCGTATGGGTGTAGTCTTCTTATCGGTATTCGGCTTCTAGCACGTCGGATTTATCTAGAGTCCTTGGTCCAGATAGAATGTTTTGTGCCAAGGTTATAGTCGTGCCTATCACCTGGGGATGGCATGATTCCTAATGAGGGGATCATTGCGCGCCCTGAGGGATGGAGGCGAAAAATAACTCGGCTGAGGTCTGTGCTTTCCGTGTGGGTGTTGTTGATCGTTGTAAGTTGTTGTTAGCGCTTGTGTTGTAATGCCTTCATGCATCAGGTTTGTGCGCCTTGAGGTTCTAGTCATTTGTCTTTAAGGACATAATGTCGAGATGGGGATGTTGTCCCTTAGCTTGTAGGCGTGGTCATGTTTGCGTCAGGCGGGTAGTCATTTCTCCTTGTTTTTTTACGCATGTATCACCCAACTACTCTTGTGCTAGTGCGTGGAGTCATAGATGTATATTGCATGTTCGACGGGCGTGGTGCTCGCCGTTAGGTGTGTTGTCTAGCTATAATCGTTGTTGTCGTCCTGTCAAAAAGAGAGAAAAAATTGCATCTTCTACTTCGCTTGCAGTCGTAACAAAGGGGTCGTTACATGCTCACTAAAACTACTAGTTCTAGATTCAGTTGGGGTAGTGGGTCAATGTGAACAATATAACATTCTAGTTTTTTCTTTATTTCTCACATTAAGTTTTCAATATTTTTTGGTAATTCAAGTAAATTGTAAAAGACTTGAAAAATTGTTATCTTGATCCTCATTCCTATGTTTCAAGAAACTTTGAATGGAAGAATGACTACTAGCTCAAATGCAATAAAAATGCATTGGCACCAAACAAGAGTATACCTTCTGAATAGACTTAGATTTTGAAGTTTAAACTATTCATCAAAACTAGAGATAGGGGAAACTCGTATTTTCCAAGGAAACTATTCTTCTATAACTTAAAACTTCAACCAATGAAGATTTAAAAGAAACAATTACATATCTTATCATGGTCCAAAATTATTTAAGATAGTGACATGATAGTCATAGTAAATATTTGCTAAAATCTACCTTTTTTCGAGCAAATGTACTTGCGAAAAACCCTCCAAATACTTCCCCATGATCCATGGATGGTAAGCGGGGTAAGTTGTTTGCCTTGATTACAGGGCCTCGCCCTGGAGGAGTCAAGAGAATTGAACCCGAGGCCAACAAAAAGCATGAACTCACATATGGCTCTAGACCAATTCAACTAACCTTCGGGGCTTCTTACTAAAGTCTACCTATCCATTAAAGGTTTTCATATGTTTTAACTTAGCAACATTTTATTCATTGGTGTCTAATCTTACTATTTTGTACTAATGTATTATTAATGTTAAGTTAAGAATCTAATTCAATGAACACTTCTATTTATTGATGATTGAATCCCTTCTACACATTGCAAACCGATTGACCTAGAAGATAACCTCCATACCAAGGAAAGCATCAAAGATAATTACATAAATTAGGTAATGGACGATAATACCTCAAAATTTCCATATAATAAACAATGAATGCATTGAAACTATTTAAAAAAAGTGAGGGTTTTGGAGAGAGATGTTAGTAGAGGGTATTGCACAAAGCCACAAACCTAGAAGACATGTTTGAGGTCTTTTTTCCTACCACATTGGATGCACAACCATCTATAAGACCTATTCTAGCTAGCCTTCATTTGATGGCAAGGCCTTGATAAAGGATGAGACATATAACCCAAGGGGTTAGCTCAAGTCACTGTGTCCAATGTTGTCGGGAATTTGATTCATTATGTACCAGCAGGTGCTCAATTCGAATCCACCTCGGTTAGACACACTAGTCTACACCAACAAGTTTACGAGGGATGCCATCCACGAATGTGGGGAAGCATCCCTTGTATTTCCCCATGAAGTTTTCCTTGGAAGAAGAAGGATGAGCCATATAGTTATTACAAATTCGTTAGCAAAAAGTGACCTCCATATAACATCAATTATTTTTAGCAATTTGACTTTTAGTTCCTTTATTTCTCTAATTAATCCTATCAACAATTGAAGGTCTCTCGCTAATATGTCTATAAAGAGAAAAAAATTCATATCTAAATATGCATTTACCATTAGGCCATAGCCTCCAAGATCAATAAGTTTAGTTGAATTCACACGAGTCTTGTTCCAACTCAATTACTTATGATTTAAAGCTACTTTGAATTTGTCCCTTTGATCAATAAAATATATAATGTCCATAAAAATGGTCTTGTATTTTTTGTTAATCCTTTAGAGAGGTTTTTATAGGAAAATCGAGCTCCTTTATCAAAGTCCCAAACATATAACCAACAAAACAATCCTTTCTTGGATAAGAACTTTCCATCAATTCTGAAAAGAGAAACCAAAGAACCTAATGAATATTTAACAAACCAAATAGTACTAGTTCCCAAGTCCATATTATAGAACAACCCCTATAAGTTCTAGGAAAGGTTAAGGGTGATTAGTTTCAATGTATTCCAAATGATTTTCACTAGGGGAAAACCATATATGGAAAATCTTGAGGCATTAAGAAAAGTTCTTGGAAGCCAAAAAATGAAGTGTTGCATTGATTCTCTCTCTGGAGAATTTGTTAGTGCAAGTAACCTTGTAGAGACTCAATGATCCATTTGGTAGGAAGTACCAATCCTCGAGTACAGATACCTTCCAGTCCCAAAAATACTTTTTATTTCTCTGATAAGAAAAACTCCTAAGATATTAGGGGAAGACCATGTGTCCCCCCCAAGTTACTGCAAAGTTGATTTTCAAGATGCTCTCCAACTTGGAATAATTTAACGCACTAGGGAACAATTCTAGGAATAGTTACACGTCTAGAAAAAGGAATCCTAGAGAAAATTATTGTCTTTCTTGCGTACCACTCATCATCCTTATTCTCCACTTTGCTTAATATGAAATTGCACATGTATAAGAGAAACATTAATGCCAAATGGAGTCCTTGAACATCTAAAAGTAACTCACTTCCATAAGGGGTTCAACCATTCAAAGAAATGTCTAAGAAAATGCGCCAATATTTTGTTGTATGATCATTTATTCTATCACTTGGCACACAAAAAAATGTTTCCAACCATTAATCATTCCAGTGTCCAAATCATGATTTGGATCTAGTGAAAGAGCTTAATCCTATGGAAAATGCACATTCTGCATTTCTTGGCCACCTGCAAAAGATATTCCCTTGAGTCCTTGAATTATCATAGGTTGAAGCAAATACCTCACTATATCAATAGCAACAACATATAAGAGGGGGGTTGATGGGAAACCTTGCTTGATCAAACTTTGGAGAACCATGGGATTGGCCAATGGACGATTAACCTGGACCCTAATAGAGGCTTTGGAAAATAAGAGATCCATTGATGAGCTTAACTTTGGACCAAAAATGCCATGTCAAAATGTCTAGAATGAGATCCCATTATAGTATGTCATAAGCTTGTTGAATTCAAATTCAAAAATAAAACCTTATACCGAGTCTCCTTTTCCCACTCCATTATTTCCCGGGTTGAGATAATATAAGCTAGGATAAACCTACCTTTAACAAAGACAATCTAATAAATACAAAGAACTCGAGAAACTACATGCTCAATTCTCTTAGACAAAACTTTGTCAAGAAATTAATAATCTACATTGACCAAAGTAATTAGTCTCTGACCACTTATTGAGTCCCTATTAGAGGCTTTAGGAATTAGCTCAATAATACTATCATTGGTTTTCTCTGCAAGATAGATTAATGTTACAACTTTGTCACACACCTTGAAAAAGTCTCCTCTTATTTAATTCGCAAACAATTTTTTGAATTGGAAATAGAAGTCCACCTTCACCTTCAGTCTTTCCATCTTTCATAACATAAATTGTGGCTTTAAAATCCTCTATTGAATTGTTATATTCTAGGGATTTGGTCTCTCAAAAAAAATAGCATGAAAGGAACCACTAGTCCACAATCATGTTGGCTGAAAGGCATTCTTCTATGAGGGAAATAAATATGCTTTGGAATTTTTCTAATAAGCCATCCATTATTTCTTTCAAACTCCTCTATTACCATGTCATATTTGAGGCATACCAAGGTAATTTGTTTTGAAGAGGGTGTTCTCTTAAGATAATCAAAGAACATTTTTAAAGGTTTAACATTTGTTTTTTCCCAATGAATCATGACCCTTAACCTTCCTCTAGATTTATATTCATTGAATTCCCTAAGATTATATTCCAAGTCAGGCACATCTTCTTTAAGTAGGGAATTGCAATTTCCTTGATCAAGCAACTCTCTTTTAGCAAACAATTGAGATCAAAAGCATTTTTCTTGTCCCTTCATTGTCTAGCTATCAACTTGCCCACCCTAATAGAAATTGAGTTATCATGTAAATTGTTTCTTTCCACCAAGACATCCAACCAACATGACTTAGCAAGATGGGCACCTAGATTTAAAAATTGCTCGAAGTTCTTTCTACATTCAACAAACTCTAGGTGAGAAACATTTCACCTAAATATAGTCCTTTCCTTCTCCTTATCTTGCTCTAGCACCATGTTTATAACAATAAGAATGTTATTTGAACTTGTCACCAATGTAAGAACCTCAACATAACAATTAGAGTTATGGAGAAGCCAAATGTATCAATGTTTCATAAAACAATTGAGCCTTGGAAAGATTCTCATGTCTCCCCTTTTCTCATTAGAACATGTAAACCACTCAATGCAATCCTTACACTTTTGCTTCCAATTTAGATATGACACATGAAGATATTACCTATAAGCATCACATGATTCCTTTCCTACAGAAACTATGGTAAATAGATAGCCTCAATATTTTTCATCGTCCCACCATTAAAATCTCCTTCTAATTTCCAAAGGTTTTTGATAGGTTATCAATCATCCAATGTCGCAATCAATTACTCTCAATAAAAATCTTGGAAGCATAAATAAAGAAAAAACCAACACGTCATCAATGGACACCATAAGAAAACCAAACTTGTTTCCCAAGTCAAGGCCTTACTAAGAATATACATAACCAAATAGGAGTAAACCCCATGAAACACCCTTCCTATCAAATTATTTGTGACTAAAAGTTAGGTATCCTAGAAAAAATTAGCAAAAATTCTAAGATTTAAGTCACTAACTCTAAGTTCCTAAAGCAATAAGATCTTTTTTTTTTGCACTTTGACAAAAAAAACAATGTCTTTTGTTCATGTGAGTGGCACCTCTCATGTTCCAGGACAATATTTTTAATTATGGAGCCTTTGTCACAATCCCTTGTTAAAGAGTCAATGAATCCAAACAACCTTCTATTGTCTCATTATTGTCTGAAGTAATAGAGCCTTACATTTATATTTGTATAAATATTGTTAAGAAGGTATATGAAAATGTTTGGCCCATAAAGAGCTAAATATATGAAATCCTAAATATTATTTCAAATATTGTGTTACCCACTAAAAAATTGTAGTCAATAGCACTAGTGTTAGTTTTTTTAAGTTGGGGAGACTGAGACGTGTTATCACTTGAAACAGTCCAATTCCAGGATAACTGGAAATAATACATTGTCACCACGTACTCTTTCCATGCACTTTAGGTTAGTGCTTCCCAACAATAGAGTGAATCCCTAGATGACTTTATGAGTCAAACTAAAATGCAATAAATGTTCGATGACACCTAATTCAAACTACCATCTTCTTGTCCTAGAAAAATATGTTCATATAAATGAAAAAAAAAAACAAGAAATATGTAATTAAATGACTAAAAATTCACACAGAAATGTTACCCCTCATGCCTAGGGGTAACTAGAGGAGATCATGTCTCATGGCCCGCAATGAAGACATTGATCCTGACCATGATGATGATCAACGTGTTCACATATAGCATCCCAAAAACCCCCCTCAAATTGCCTCTTTTACTTCAGATCATCCAAGCTCACCACATCCAGTCACCCATTGTATGGGAGAGGGTAAGCCAACGTTACCATGAGGTATGTTAGTTCTTCTTTCATGCAAAGTGGTGTGCTTAATTTACTAGGCATGTGGATGAGGATCATTGGTTGAAGTTGGATAATGGATTATTAGCTCAAGAAGTTATATTTATTTCCTTGTTTCATGTAACACCCATGTTTCCCCCAATTTGTAAATATAACTATATTGCCAAGAGACTATGGAAAACTTGATATGTGTGAATGTTTGATTTGATGAACCTTTGTATAAAAGGTCAATGAATTTACTTCTTGTTATTAAGAGAAAATGGATAAGTGTTGCATAATTGTTGAAAGGGGGGTTTGCCAAGATAGACCACATGTGTTATGAAAGAGATGGTGAGGGGAACCAAGAATGGTTGAGATAACCCCCACCAAACTAGTACCTTGTTGGATTTAATTGCTCAGGACCAAAACAATCCTCTGACCTAGGGATGAATTACAGTCAGGCTGGTAGGTGGGAAGACCTCCTCAAGATTTAATGAGGAGATGGGGCAGAGAACCCATCTGAAAAGGATTTCAGACCTGACCACGGACTGGGAATTCATGTCACACACAATCTTATTGAGGAAGGAAAGAAAGGAAGGCATGGTGGGTAGAGGGAGAGCTGCGAAGAGAAGCAGAGAAGAGATACTAAGCTCTCAAGTTTGAGGAAGAACTGAGAAATGAATGTGTTCTAGTCACAGGATGTGGCTAGCAGGGTTATGATACAAGATGATAAATGAGGGTGTTGAGTGACTGAAGAAGTACTCAGACAGAGATACTTGCTTGGTATAGAGAAACCCGTTTCCAAGATCCTGTGGGAGGAGGAGAGTAACCTTCGTCCTTGATTGTTGTTGATTCAGAGGAAAGAATTCTCTCTCAGAGCTTCGTGGTCTAGCTCGGGGGTGGCCAATGGTAAATCCATTAGGAGTGACTGAGCTTATGGTTGCGTGGAAATAAGCACCCCTTTCAATACTCGCATCACATCTTCTGGTTCTGATAAGTGTTTCCATACTTTGTGTCTTGAAATGGAATAATGAATGAATGCATGTATTTATACATCTAAGAATGGTCTCTCTATTGAATGATCGAGTTATGTGTATGCATTTATCTTCTTGTGGAATGACGCTTCTGATTGATTGTCTATATGCCCTAGCTTAGTCTTCGAGGTGTCATGGGACGTAGACCTATAGGATAGACGAGATAGAAAGTATTGCATCAATCAATCCCTAACCGTATGAAGAGGATATCTTCTTCAGACTCCTTGATGTGCGACCAAGATATTATGCCCAATTCCTTAGCAAGTTCTCGATGAGGAATTTGTGCTCAAACTCGTGAGACTTAGAAGGACCCATGTGACCAAGATCTAGGAACCCTATGGTAATCCTAAGGGAGCCAAGTCCTTCTAGCTTCGGAGCTCTGGAAGTATGGGACTTTGGAGTATTGTCAGTCCTAATAGCCACAAATCGACCAAAGGTGACCAAGAGTCACAGTTACCTGTAAGGTTGAACAACGTTGGGTGGGTTCCCTAATGGATATATGAACCTATCTTACTGACTAGACCAGGATCCAACTCCTTGTCATGAAGTAGTGTGAGCCACCGATCAAGAATGTTTGGGGGTTCCCTAAACTGTTGGATCTACACCGAGAAGACTTCGACAAATTTCTATTTAGGGAGAATAGATATGTTATAGCATCAAACTCCCTAAACACCGAAGTTATGAAGTAAAGGAGAGTTGAATATTTAGGGGGTATCGTCAGGATCCCCACCTATCGTCTGATAATTCAGGAGGAGGGACCCGCACATGGTACTTCGGTGAAGTCCTCCTTCAAGAGAATGGAGTGACAACAAATCCAAAAACCCTCGAAGGTCGGAGTCACGAAGTGACCAGGACCATAGATCTAGGGATACTTTGGGTGCTTTCCTAGCCGTCGAATTTACGGTGTAGTCAACAAAGCGTTGACCTTTTCAGGAGGACAGGGGTGTTGTAACGCAAAAAACCCTGAAGTCTGGAGTTGCAAAGTAATGCAGACCATGGATCTAAGGATCCCTTGGGATCCCTCTCAACCGTCAATATATAGGGGATGTGTGGCACTAGATCCTTTAGTTCAGAGACTGAGCACTCTGAGGAATTTGAGGTGTGGTTTTTCGAAAAGATCGAAGCCCGAAGTAGCGAGAGTCGTCGATTCAAGGATGCTTCGGGACTTTTCCTAACCATCATATATGGGCTGTGGTCAGCCCGTCGTTGACCAAATCCGGGAGAAAAGAGGAGTTTGCATCGCAAAACTCCCAAAGGCCAGAGTAGTGAAGTAACGCTAGCCATGAATCTATGGATCAACGTGGCTAGATATCGACTATGATATTTGAGGGATGTTAGAAGGCTGTCAGTCTGGTGTGTCGTGGCAATATGATGTCTCTAGGGTGATGTGGACCTATGATCGATGTGCCACATGCCAGCTCGATCTGTGCTTTTTGTAGATCCTATATACCTATTGGAACATGACACGTGTTACCCCTGACCCTTCTACGTGTTAGCCCCTGGTACGTGCTCGCCTAGCCAAAGTGGTTGGTGAAGTGACTAGAACTCCGGGAGTCTGGGACTTCAAGACTCCGGAGGATTTGGGGTGTAGCATAATAGAGGGACCCAAAAGGCCTGAAGGTCAGAACCATGTGGAAAGATTATGGGAATTTGGGAGTTTGGGACTTTGGAAGGTCTCATGCATAGACAGTAAGGAGGCGTTCAACATTGAAGTGTCGAATTTCCTGTTGGCCTATGTGTTAGACGAACATTGAGTCTAGTTGTGGGATTGGACGGTGGATGGACTTCCACCATGGATGAAGGAACTTGGATATAATACGCGTGAGGTGGATTCATGTGGACACAACGTGGCCCTCAACCAATCAACACCCAAATAACTTTGGGAAGCCATAACTTGCAACCCAAATCTCGGATTTGCGCCTAGTAGCAGTCATTAGAACGCTACAGGTAAGTAGAAGAGGATCAATACCTTGGATAGAGGATTTGAGATGTTAAGGAGAGCGAAATTTTGATGCCCCATCCCTAGGAAAGATACTCAGGGCTCAGATGTGTTACATTTCACCTTGGTGTCCAACATCTATGCCTTAGACCTGTGTTGTCACCGCCTAGGGAAACAAGGTACTACTGGAGGGGCCTCACAAGGGTAATATTTAGTTTCCTTGCCATACTTAATAATTTACATAGTGGATCATGTCATAGTGCACTAAAATTTGGTAATGGCTCATGGTCCATTCTCTCATGAGAAGAGGGGATCAAGGCCCAAAGGTTGATTGCAACTAATAAGCAAAAGAAGAATAAAGAAAGAATAATGCTATAGAAAGAAAGAATAGCAAAGGACTCTCAAAACCCAGTCCAAAATTGAGCTCTACCTTTTCTGCATTCACCCAAATCCTAAAGAAGTAATGTTATAGCTTAAAACCTTATAAATGGGACTTGTAAATATGATAAGAGGATAGTAAAAATGAAGATTAAGGGGTTTGGAAAAACGTAGCGCTTGGAAAGTGGTAACTCAAGAGAAAGTGCACCCTCCAAAAAGGTGCTCATAGAAATGGACTTAATGACACCATAAGCCATGAAGTAAGCCCAACACGTACCACTATCACACTTACTCTTGAAGTGTTATTTTCTTTCACTGCTTCCCCCGGGACATATCCCTCTAGTTTAGTCTTTTCTTTCACATTTTTGGTTGACACACCTAATAGTGTCAGATGAAGGTCCTCCCATATTCAAACATTCCAACTCACACAAAGTTTTGAGCTAATGTGAAATTTGAAGGGGATACCTGATGTAAATTATTCACGTGGATTATATCTTAAGCAACAACTTACTTTACATGATCTAAGGACGGGTATATCTTATGAACATTATATTTTCTTGATTTCATGTTTTTTTTTTTAATCTGAATTCCCCTTAGATGGTTCTTTGAAAGACAAACCAAGTTTTTTCCCAGGACGTTATGCCTTTATTGCAAGATATGTAATGTGTGATGCAGAGCATTGAGTCACCTAATGGATTGACACATCCATACATTGTCTCTCTCATCTTATGGATTTTCAATGATGGGCATATGGGCTTGACATTGACAGATATGGTCATGTTGGCACATAAGTGGGTAGGAATCCCACACCTTGGGCTCTACACCCTGGAGAATATCATGCATTGGATGGAGGATGTTACTCTGGGAGATGATTGGAGGACACTCAGAGATGACACACAACCTTTTCATACTTGGACGCCCTCCCTTACACCTTGGACGTTGGGCATTTGAAACCATGATAGTGTTTGATGGAGATGACAGGTTTGCTGCCATTTGGACCCCATGTAATGACTTGAGACGAGGCATGGCATTATCTCATCATGCTTTCACCTGAGACGATGACACATGGCCTTGGAGAGGCCCTCCTATCCCATTGGAGGCATGTCGTCACCACACGTGTGACCATTATTGTATTTTTTTCATGATTTATCATTTGTAGAGGCTAATTTGAGGGGTTGGCCCCACTTATATTATGGATTATTGTCATTTTACTTGACTACGTTGACAACTTAGGGCTAGGTTTCTTTATAAATAAGGTTAGCGCTCCCACTATTTTTTCATCATCACTTCTCCCCTCACACAAGTGAAGACGAGCTCTAGAAAATTTCACTCTCTTCCTTATTGTCTCTTGGATCTCATGCAAAACTTTTGAAGATAGATTGTTTTGTAGATTATTTACTTTCTTGGACGATCTCTTGTTGCAACTAGGGTTTCTCTTGGCATAACGACTTGGATAAGTAAGTGATTTTCTCTAATTTTATATGTTTTCTCATGGTATAATTGATAATTGATATATTGTAGCATGTTACTTTGTCCTAGTAAGCCCTAGGAAGAAGACATATGTCTTTCTCTCCTTTAATACTTTTGTCTCTCCAAGATTGGTGAAGGAATCAAGATACATAGTGTCTTGCTAAGATTCAAAGGCTTAAGGCCTAAGAAGCTTTGATCTTAGTCATTTGGTCCTTGACCTAGGTCATCTAGAAGAGGAAAAATGACATCTAGGGCCCAAGAAGCTTTGCACCCTAGAAATTGTTCTCTTGAAGGTTTAACTCCTAAGGCCCAAGAGTCTTTGCACCTTAAGGTTTGAATCTCATTCTTCTTGATTATCTTCGTCTCTCTTCAAGTGTTGCATGCTTGACTCCATAGCCCTAAAAGACAACGACACTAGTCTAGAACTCTTCTTATGGTGAAAACATATTTAGAACTAGCAATCTCTCTCCTAAATCAATTTGACTAACCTTACTAACACTAACTCTAGCAAATAAATGATATTTATTGTTGTTGTTATAAAAAATTTCTACAACCACCAGGGTTTACTTTAGTTGCTGCATACTTACTTGGAAAAGTGGCTAAAGATACCCAGAAGTTAGATCTAGCAATTGGATGTTGTTGCACGTGTCGAAGGCTTAATTTATATGCTAAATTGCTATAATTTTGGGTACTTTTTCCTATTATTGTTACAAAAGATTAATTGATGTTATCCATTGTCTTACTGTTGTAATTTGCAAGAACAATTGGTTTATTTGCTTATCTAGTGTCTAAAAGGCCATTAATGAGTTATATAACATGATAATTGTCAATATTATGCTTTGGATTGTTATTTTTCTTGTACAGGTGAACCAATTACCTCGTTACTTTCCTTACCTCTCCTAGACCTAGACCTAGCATTTAGGTGACCAAAATAGGGGGTTGTAGGATTAGCTAATATTTCTATTTGATCCCTTGAGGGCACTAGGGAAGCATCCCTTGTGTTGGACCTTCTTCCATCACTAAAATGACGAAAGTATCTACTTAGGTGATAGTGGTATACGCTTCCAATTGTTACACAATATTTGGGATCTTGTGGAGGGATTTGCACAAGTACAAATCCTGTGAAAACAGTTTTGTGTCATTGTCGGGGAGGATGGATTCATTCTCCCTACGACATCCTTCTGGTAAACTTATCCCAAATCCCTTATCCTCAAGTTTACCTAGAGACTCCACTAAGGGTAGAATCCATCACTTACCTTTGATTATCTTAAAGGGACCATCTGGTGACTCCACTGATATATTTTGAAGTGTCATCCTATTCTCGACCTTGTAAGGTTGCATATTCTCAAATAATGGAATTATGGAACCATTGGAACTTCATGAAATGTTTCCTTCTCTTGACATTAAAAATGTTCTGGAATACTCAAATCACTTTTCTATGAATTGGGAGCTTAATTGTCCGAAATTTGATGGCAGTCCATCCTTGGCTGTTACTCATGTCATGAATTTTTTAAAGTATGTTTTAGAGATAAATGTGACACATCAAGATGTGCTAATAAGATTTTTTTTGTTATCTCTGGAAAAGAGACAAAATAATTGGGTTAATCGTACTCTCAATCCAAAGATTATATCTTCTCTTACAATCTTCATCGAATAATTTCTCAAACAATGGGCCCCAAGAACAAAAATATATGAAGATATTCTCCACAATCTCACAGTGGCCCTACAAAGGGAAGGGTTATTTTCTAACCTTTTCAAGGAAGATGAAGAGTTCATTAAGGAACAAGAAGTTGAAAAGGAGACTCATGAAGAGGGTTACCAAACCCTTGAAGAGCAACAAGAATCACCTCATGGTTCCATTGAAGACAACGAGGATTTGATTAAAGAATGAGAGACTGGAGAGGTAACTCTTGAGGAAGGTCACCAAATACACAAAGTAGAACATGAGTTTCCCTGTGAACTGTTGAAGAAAACTTTGATGAAGAATCCCATGTTGAAGATCCAAACTAAAAAGAGGCCCCTCATGAAGACATGACATTGGTATTTTCTTCTCTATATAATGAAGATGAAATCATCCAAGCTCCCATTCCTCCTGCACATGAAGAAGAGAACATGGTAAGTTATACTCCTTTCCATGTTTTTGATGTTGCTTCATTTCATGATTTGGAAAGTGAAAAGGTTCTAGAGGAACCCTTGGATGCATTATATCCTTCATTCTATAATAAAGGTGATGATGCGATTGAAAATATTGATGATTTTATACATGTTGGGAGACATAAATGGGACATGATTTTTTCAAGTTTTGATGGGGATCCCATTTATGATATTGAGGGTTGTTTTTGAATAAAGAATATATAAGTGGTGCCTTTAGAACAACCATATGTGTATGTTGATAACACATATGTATGGGAACATGAAGATGACATGATCACCAACTTGTTCCAACCACCCAGGGATGAATTATTGCAACACTCTCATGATGGTTCCCGGTCATATCCTGAAAGGTTTGATACATATTTTTTTGAGCACTTAGATTTATTATATGAAGAATTTTTCCAACCACCTTTATTATCTAACTTTGATGAAGATGAGGCCATGATTTACCTAGAACAATATTTCCATGACGAGAGATTCTAGCCTTATCCTTTTTCATCTTGTTATTCCGCTAAAGATATGACTGGGATTTTTTGTCTTGATGATGATTTACCTATGGGGAAAAGTTATTTTCATCCTATGGTTTGTTGCAAGGATTTTCAGTTTCACATAGAAGACCAACAAGCCCTACATTGTGAGAATTTTTTTCTCTTGATATCTTTACCCACGTCCAAGTCTTCATCCATCCCATCCTTAGATGATAATCGAGCATCATTCATATTTATTTTCATTCCCTACCAAGCCTCAGGGAGTGATGAGACCCAGGATAGTCAAAATTTGGAGCCTTTGAGTCAGCCATATGAGTCTTTATCTTATCACAACCCTATTCGAAGTTGGGTGAAGAAATCTTGTGGGACGCATCTAGGCATAGTTTTTTTCCTCCCCACCACCCTCATGAGATTGATTATTTTGGGGGATCTATTCTAGTGATTATCCTGACTCATGATTTTGTGCTTGATATATTTATTCTTTGGTTTGTAATAAATCACAAAGGTACACTTTTTGGATTTGATGAAATGTCAAGATGGATTCACTGGTTATATGATTATGAATAGAATTTCAGTTGACATGTAGCATTAGGGTAGGTAGGTCATCTTCATATTTTCATTTCATTTGTATATTATTCGGATCATGCATTTCATGATAGTATATATTTTCATATACATATCATTTCATTTTCATTTCCTGTACATATTATGCATCCATGTTAGGTACTTACATTGTTAATTTTATTATTTCTTTGTTATGCATGTCTTAGCTATAGAGGATTTTGGATTTGATACTAACCTCAAAGGATCACATCCACCGACCTTTACTACTGAAGTGCTATTTTTGTTAGAAGTGGGTGCAGGATTGCAGGTCTTGGAAAACCAAATATGTTAAGGTTCTCACACACTCTACGGTGAGCATGTGTCCCCATGTTGGAGCTAGATGTTACCCCCCATGCCTAAGGGTAACTAGAGGAGATCATGTCTCATGGCCCACAATGAAGACAAATATCCCGACCATGATGATGATCAACATGCCCACAGATAGCAGACCAAAACCCCCCCTCGGATTTCATATTTTACTTTGGATCAACCAATCTCACCACATCTAGTCACCCATTGTATGGGAGAGGGTAAGCCAACGTCACCCTGAGGTATGCTAATTCTTAGTTCATCCGAATTGTTTTGGTTAATTTACTAGGCATGTGGATGAGGATCATTTGTTGAAGTTGGATAATGGATCACTAGCTCAAGAAGTTATGATGTTTTCCTTGTTTCACCTTGGTGGCCAACATCTATCCCCTAGTCCTGTGTTGTCACCGCCCAGGAAAAAGGGGTACTATTGGGGGGCCATCACAAGGGTAACATTTTGTTTCACCACCATACTTAACACTTTCCATCCTGGATCCTATCACAATGCACTAAAATTCGGCAATGGGTCATGTTCCATTCTCTCATGAGAAGAGGGGCTCAAGGCCTATAGGTTGATTATAACTGCTAAGAAAAAGAAGAATAAAGAATATCAAAGGACTCTCAAAATCCAGTCCAAACTTGAGCTCTACCATTTTCACGTCTTAGAATATCAAAGGACTCTAAAAATCCAATCCAAACTTGAGCTCTACCATTTTCACGTTTTCCCCAGTCCCAAAGTAGTAATTCTTTAGCTTGAAACCTTATAAAGGGGACTTGCAAATATGATAAAAGGATAGTAAAAAGGGAGATTAAGGGGTTTGGAAAAATGTAGCTCTTATAAAGGGGTAACTCAATAGAAATCACACCCTCCACAAAGGTGCTCATAGAAATGGACTCAATGACACCATAAACCATGAAGTAAGCCCAACATGTACCACTATCACACTTACTCTTAAAGGGTTCTTTTCTTTCACTGCTTCCCCCGAGAAATATCCCTCTGCTTGGGAATTTTCTTTCATTGTTTTGGTTGGCACACCTAATAGGGTTAGATTAAGGTCCTCCCATATTCAAACTTGTCAAATTACATTAAGTCTCGAGTTAATGTGAAATTTGAAGGGGATACATGATGTGAATTATTCATGTGGCTTATATCTTAAGCAATAACTTACTTTTCATGATCTAAGGACTAGTATATCTTATGAACATTGGATTTAGTTGATTTCATGTTTTGTTTTGATGTGGATTCCCCTGACATGGTTCTTTGAAGGATGCCCCAATATTTCTCCCAAGACGTTGTGCCTCTATTTTAGGATACAACACGTTTGATGCAGAGCATTGAGTCACCCAGTGGATTGACACATTCAGACATTGGCTCTCACATCTTCTGGACCTTGGATAATGGACAAATGGGATTGATTTTGATACATATGGTTATGGTGGCACATAAGTGAGAAGGAATCCCAAACCTTGGGCTCTACACCCCAAAGACTATCATGCATTTGATGGAGGATGTTGCACTAGAGATGATTGGAGGACACTTAGAGATGAAATTGAGCCTTCTCCTACTTGGATACCATCCCTTACAACTTGGACGTTGGGCATTTAGATGATGACATCATGCTAGAGTTTGATGGAGATGATGGGTTTGCTACCATTTGGACACCATGTGATGACTTGAGATGAGGCATGAAATTCTCCCATTATTCTTGCACCTGAGACAATGACACATGGCCTTGGAGAGGCCCTCCTATCCCATTAGAGGCATCTTGTCACCACACATGTGACCATTATTGTATTTTTTGCATGATTTAACATTTGTAGACGTTGATTTGAGTGTTTGCTCCCACTTATATTATAGATTATTGACATTTTACTCTACTTTGTGGACAATTGAGCACTTGATTTCCTTATAAATAAGGAGAAAGATCCAACTATTTCTTCATCATCACTTCTCCCCTCACACAAGTGAGGGGGAGCTCTAGAAAATTTCACTCTCTTCCTTCTTGTCTCTTGGATATCATGCACAAATTTTGAAGAAGGATTGTTTTGTAGATGTTTTACTTTCTTGGATGATCTCTTGTTTCAGCTAGGGCTTCTCTGCATAGTGACTTGGATAAGTAAGTGATTTGTTCTATGTTTATATGTTTTCTAATGGCATAATTGATAATTGATATCTTGTAGCATGTTACTTTGTCCTAGTAAACCCTAGGAAGGAGACATAGGTATTTCTCTCCTTTGATAATTTTGTTTGTCCAAGATTAGTGAAGGCATTAAGATACCTAGTCTCTTGCTAAGATTCAAAGGATTAAGGCCCAACATGATTTGCACCTTAATCTTTTGATCTTAGTCATTTCATCTTTGACCTAGGTCATATAGAATAGGTAAAACGACATCTAGGGCCCAAGAGGCTTTCCACCCTAGAAATCATTCTCTTGAAGGTTTGACTCCTAATGCCCAAGAGGTTGTGCACCTTAGGGTTTGAATCTCATTCTTCTTTATTATATACATCTCTCTTCAAATGTTGCGTGATTGACTCCATAACCCTAAAAGACAGTGACACTAGTCTAGAACTCTCCTTTTGGTGAAAACATATTTAGAATTAACATTATTTCTCCTTAAGGGATTTGACTAACCCTATTAACTCTAACTCTAACAAACAAATGATATGTATTCTTGTTGTTATAAAATTTTGGTACAACCACTAGGGTTTACTTTAATTGTTGCATACTTACTTGGAAAAGTGGCTAAAGATACTCGTAAGTCAGATCTAGCAATTGGATGTTGTTGCACATGTTGAAGGCTTAATTTATATGCTAAATTGTTATATTTCTGGGTACTTTTTCCTATTTCTCTTACAAAATATTAATTGATGTTATACATTGTCTTACTATTGTAATTTGAAACAAAAATTGGTTTATTTTCTTATCTAGTGTCTAAGAGGTCATTAATGAGTTATATAACTTGGTAATTGTCTATATTATGCCTTGGATTTTTATTTGTCTTGTACAGGGGCACCATTTACCTCATTACCTTCCTTACCTCTCCTAGACCTAGACCTAATATTTAGGTGACCAAGATAGGGGATTGTAGGCTCGGCTAATCTTGGTATTTGATCTTGATCCAAAAAGGATCCAGAGAAGACTAAGGACAAATTAGAACTCACAGAAGCAACTTAGGAAGCTCAGAATGGCCTCAACAGACAGAGAAAGAGAAAAAGTTCAAGTCCTCAAAACTCAATGAAAATGACATCATCGCGAAGGGCGTGTCGCAAGATTTCCAACGATGCAAACAAATCGTCAAATGAAGTTACGGATCGAAATATATTCACAGTCAAAGTTTGGTCAACCTAACAGAGGATGAGTCAACATCCATAATGTTGACATCAACATCAGTACAGATGACGTCAACATCCGTACAACATACATGAAACACGCAGGAGGCGACATGTGTCATGCTAACATCATCATGGTGACGTGGAAACACCATATATTGCCACGTGTCACTCATATTTGGCCTTTTTGGGTCATTCCATGGACCGGTAAAAATGTACCACATGGAAATCCGTACAGCCATGTGGCAGACCGTACAGTGATGTGGCAGGTCATATGTTGACGTGGCATGTGATTGTACAGTTGTTTGGCGTGACCCAATGGTTGGCGGCCACGTGGCCTAGTCATGGGTTGCCATGTGGCAGTGTAAAAATGCCCAATCATGGCCCGAGAACGAAATTCCAAAAATTAAAAAGGTTGGTGGGTTTGCCAAATCCGGCAAGACCCCACCAAATATGGAACCCAACAGACTATCTATAACCACTACTAAATTTGGAGGAACAAACATTTTTTAAAATATACATATGTTAAAACAAATAACCCAAAAGGGGAGGCCCACGGGCATGACCCCAGAATCTCCACCTTATTCTACACCTTAACACATGCTCCGCTAACCATAAGGCCAACGTCCTTCCATTGATTATAAATCCGCCCTTTTTATTTAAAAATTGAATCCTCCCAATGTACCAGGGGAGGCGCATGAGGGTGCGGTCGACACGCTTTACGAGGCAATTTCTCAGCATTTATTACAGGTTGCAGGGCATATAAATCGAGACAGAGTTTCTCTTGGGCCTGGGAGTGTCAGAGTCAGATTGAAGTATGGAGACAGTCATTTTTGGGTAATTCGACGCCACAAATTTAGTGGTGTTGTCTGTTTTCTGATCTGAGCAAAACTTTTGCAGCTTGATTCAAGAATGAGGTATACTTATGTATTTTGCCAAATTCTTTTGTTGAGTTAATAAAAAGGCCTACCCATTTGAGAGAAAGACCCAGAGACGTAGTCCACCAAGGAAGAACTTCGTTATAAAGTTTTGTTTGTTCATATTTTATGCTTATGTCTCTTCATTATTGAGCTTTTCCTTCTTTAATGGTGCACTTTAATTTATGCTCATTTAATGCAATTCTTTATAAATCACTTCGATGAAAAGATACTGGATCACGTTGGTCTCAGAGCAATCATCTTTGACTTGAATTGTTGAGTGTGCATGCTTACTAGGGCCAAGCATAAACAGGGTGAAGGAACTCTTAAGACTTTCAATCCCAAAGTTGGTTGTGCATCCTGAAGGAAGAAAATGGCAGAAGAGGAAAAGCATCATGAACAAGAGAAAAACTTCCATATGGTATTTTATCGCATGTCAGAAATGGTCGAACGAATGTATGGAGACTACGAGAAGAGGATCAAGAAGAAAGGGAAGAAAAGGGAAGCACAAGTTGATGATGATGCTTTGGTAAATCAAGGGGCTAGAGGAGACCCTCCTGAGCCTCCATCTTTGCCATCAAGTTCTATTTTTTCTTCCTCTGAGCATTCTCATCATTCTCATCATTATATCCATAAAGCCTCTTTTAAGAAACCATTATTAAAGCTTGATGTGAAATTTTCTTTACCTATGTTTAATGAAGATGTTGATCCTAAAAAGCTAGATAATTGGATCTGACAGGTTGAAGTATATTGTCGTGTTCAACATATTGATGAAGAGGAAGTTAAAGTGCAATTGGATTCTCTTCGGTTGGAAGGAACCGCTCTCGTATGGTGGGAGAGAAAACTTTAGGACAAAAGTAAGTGTGGTAATCTTCTTTCCTCATGGTCGAAATTTAAATCTGCGACAAGGAAGCAATTTTATCTATTGGGTTATTTACATAAAGCAATGATGGAATGGAAAACTTTAAGACAAATTAAAGGTCAAACTGTACAAAGTTTCACAGAAGAATTTAGGAAGAAATCCCTTGCATTAAACATTCCTTTGGATTCTTATGAAACTTTAATGAAGTATATTGGCGCACTTCAAAGTTATATTCATCATACTTTTCTATTGTTTAACCCCACTAGTCTTGACAAAGTTTGTGTGCAAACCAATCACCTTGAGAACAGGGGAAAGCATGTTCAAGAAGATCCCACAAAGAAACCTTCCAATATCCCACATAAGCCATTTAATAAGTTTACAAGAAGACCACCACAATGACGAGAGAAGGAGGAAATCCATATTGCACTCATTGCAAGAAAAGTGATCACGATGATGAACACTGTTGAAAACTACATCTAGAGAAGAGATCGAAACAATTCGGTGGAAAGGGGAAGACAAAAATTGTTGCTACAGTGCAACAATATCTTAGTTCTGATTCAGGAGACGAAGGAAAGATCACAATGGTTGGAGTACAAGGTAAATATTCCCTTCATGCTAGTTCAAATTCCAATGATGAATCTCATGATGATGAACGGAAGAGGAATGAATTATTTCACATAAGAGTTGTATCTAAACACACTAAGATAGATAGATTGTTTGATCCAGGTTCCCAAGTAAACTTGATATCTGAAGCACTTGTCAAAAATATGGGTCTTGAAATGAAACCACATCCAAATCCTTATCCTCTTGATTGGGTATGTGATAAAGAAAAACTTAATGTCACCAAACAATGTAGGGTCAGATTTGCTATTGCTTCAAAGTTGATTGATGAAGTGGATTTGGATGTTGTATCACTTGATTTATGTGGCGAAGTGTTGGGAAGTCCTTATCTTTATGATAGAAAATAAGTCTTCTTTCGTCATTAGAACAAATACCACCTTACTAAGGGGGGAGTGGAATATATTGTTAGAGCTCACAACATGAGGGTAAACACAACACTTGTTAGTGCAGGACAAATGAAGAGACTCATAAACACTAATAAGAGATATGTACTATGTTAAGCCCTAATATTGGCTCATTACCCCTTAATTGGGGCATATTAGATTAGTAATGTTATTTTATTTATGTCGGCTTTAGGCCATTAGTTGTAATTATACCTCCTAGTCTCCTATATATACCAAGGAGACATTTTCATTTTGAATCATCTTGTAC
>ML785453.1:213974-268851 GCA_009831015.1 Picea engelmannii
GGGATCAGTAATGAGAAATTATACCAATTATTAATCCTTTAAACCAAAAAGTATATTCTTCTACTTATTCAACCATGTTCATCTGTTCATCATCAATATATTACTGTATCAGAAGCATTCACATTCATCAGTGCATAATAAACAATAATAAACATATCCACACAATGCACATTACACCAATATTTACGTGGAAACCCTATGTGGGAGAAAACCATAGAATTATTTTCTTGTATGTCAAGAATTACATTCAAGGAAGCCCCAACTTCCAATTCTCCAGCTACAATTGGAAGGAGGCTCCAACCCCCTAGTTTCTCAGGCTACAACCTGAGGGGAGATCCAACTCCCCAATTCTCTAGCTACAACCCCCTATGTTCTCTTGCTAGAACCAAAAGGTGGCTACAACCTGAGGGAATCTCCAACTCCCCAATTCTCTGGATACAACCATAAGGAGGCTACAACCCCCTATGTTCTTCAGCTACAACCACCTATCCTTGCCCCGTCCAACCGCCCTGAAATATAAGTAGAATGATGGAACCATTGTCACACTATCACTATGAGATATATTGTTGTAAACCTGTACCAATCAACCTGCACCAAACAACCTGTAACAACATGTACCAATAACTCGTGCCAACGTGTACCATACATAAACCTGTATCTCAACCTGTACCATAAACAAGTGCATCAACCATGCACTAAACCTGTACAAATAACATGTCCAAACAACTTATCACAACAACCTGTATCACCAATCTTGTCAACCAAATCATATCTACTCACCAAGATCAATCACAAGGACAACTCTCAACCATATGCACAATATCACCAAGATGTGCATCAACCAAGCATAACACAACAACTCATAATCATCACCAAGATCAATATGTGCTTCTTATAATATATCAAGACAAGTATGGTACATCATCCATAAACCATTTGTCAACAATACTACTAACAAGCGTCTCCAACCATGTACCAAGTATGTACCAATCATGCATCAACTATGACTCATCAAGATGTACCAACATCATCAACTATACACCTCATGTATGTGCCAACTCATCAACTACTTGTCTCAACCATGTACCCAACATGTACCTTAACCATAAACAAAATACATATACAAATATAACCATCAAAATTTCTCTAGAAATACATCACACTATCCATAACCAAATACCATAAACCATTACATCAAACCATGTGCCACAACCTCACTCGTATACAACCTCTATCTGTAACATACCTCAACCAAAAACCCCCATCAATTTCATCATCCTAATCTGATTTGTAACTCTGTAGGATATCTGGTGTATATGATCACATCCTGCAAACCTTCCTTAACTTTAACAACAAGAGACTAGCATTTTCATCAAACTTTACTTTAGTCTCACATGACTAATTTTGGATTAGTCAACAACCCTAAATTGAAATAATCATAACTATGTACCTATAATGAATAAAGATTTGAAAATAGTACACAATGTTATTCGGTGTATTTTGTACAATTCCTCCAGGTTTCACTACTTGGAACCTCTCAGAAAAGGAGTTATAGCAAAAATGGCATACATTATTGAATTTTGGCTTATTCTAGAGAGTGATTTTGTAGAGCGTTCCCCACACAGAATATTTGTTGTATGGATCTGAAAATGGTACACATAATACTAGAGATTGTAGTCTAATCAATACAGTTGGTCTTACTAAATTTGGATCTATTATGAATAAGTTATGATGTTTTTACCCGAAACACCTTTTTTAGACTAGTTTCAGTGCTAGCCACAAACCCTATTTTCTACGAAGTGTAACTCCAAAAATACAACGACCCACAAGATAAAAAAAATTATCACAATTACTTGGATATGTTTTTTCAACGACATCCATATTTCTTTGTCTAAATCATTGTAGAAAAAACAATTATAACGAAATGGTGAGATAACCTGTAAATAACATACCTTAGAAAGCATCATCAAAATACTTTATCCTCCCTTGAATTTCGGCCTTGTTTACTTCACCTTCCCTCTGAAATTTGCCTTATATATCCTTTGGTTACCTCAGTCACTTGTAGATATTCAATATGCTCAATGGATACAAATGGCAGACCCTTGCTCTCTTATTTATACTCTCCAAGTAGCTTCCTCTAGAAGTATCCACTTAACCACTTTGTCCACTTAACCAACTTTTTCCACTTAGCCACTTTGTCCACTTAAACAACTTTGCCCACTTAATCATTATGTCCACTTAGCCACTTTTTCCACTTAACCAACTTTGTCCACTTAACCACTTTGACTACTTTATTATTTAAATAATTTCTCTTTACTCAAAACTTCTTGTTGCAACTAACGTTTATATAATTATTCAATTCATAGATTATTTTCCCTTAACTAACTTCTTGTTGCAACCACTTTATTATTTAATTTATTTATTGGTCAACCACTTTGACTATTCAATCTTCTCATCACAACTATTTTACCATAATTACCAAACTCACAAATTCTTGTTGCAACTAATTTATTTTTAATTATTTTCTTAATGCAACAACTATACCCATGATTAACTCCTAGTTTCACCCACTTTGACTAGTCAACTTCTTCTAGGAGTTTCTAGAGTAATTTGACTTCTTTGACCTTCTAGGGTATTCTAGATAGCTCATGAGGGTTCTCCAACCTCACAAGGCCATAAATCTCTATTCATGAGGAGTTATGTGACATTCCACATATCACTAGAAATGGCATGACATGTACTATCCATCTAAAATAGTATTACCTGTAAATTCATTGATATTCATGCCCTTATACCTCAAAGAGAATTGGGTCCCTTACCCATGCCTTTGTGCTACCGAAATTCGCTACCTGGATAGTCCAAGGGTTGACATCAACCATTAAGGGTTGACATCAATCTACAATATCACTCTCCAATGGTTGACAGTAATGAAAACCAACAATCCATACCAATTGTCCATCAACCTAAGCCACTTATCTGACAAAGGGTTATTTTCTAACCCTATCGAGGAAGATGAAGAATTCATTGAGGAACAAGAAGTTGAAGAGAAGATTCATGAATTTGGTTGCCAAAACCTTGAAGAGGAGCAAGAATCACCTCATGGTTCCACTGAAGACAACATGAATTTGATTAAAGAATGAGAACCTTAATAAGTAACTCATGAGGAAGGTCTCCAAATACATGAAGTAGAACATGAGCTTCCCTGTGAACCTGTTGAAGAACACTTTGATGAAGCTTCCCATGTTGAAGATCCAAACTACAAAGAGTCCCCTCATGAATACAATAAGTCATTATTTTCTCCTGTATCTAATGAAGATGAAGTCATCTGATTTCCCATTCCTCCTGCACATCAAGAACAGAACATGGTAAGTTATACTCCTTTCCATGATTTTGATGTTGCTTCATTTGATGATTTGGAAAGTGAAGAGTTTATATAGGAACCCTTGGATGCATTATAACTTTCATGTTATAATAAAGGTGATGATGTGATTGAAAATATTGATGATTTTATACATGTTGGGAGACGTAAATGGGACATGAGTTGTTCTAGTTTTGAGGGGGATCCCATTTATGGCACTGAGGGTTGTTCTCGAATAAAGAATATATAAGTGGTGCCTTTAGAATAACCATATGTGTATGTTGATAACACATATTTATGGGAACATGAATATGACATGATCACCGACTTGTTCCAACCACCCAAGGATGACTTATTGCAACACTCTCATGATGGTTTTCGGTCATATCCTGGAAGGTTTGATACATATTCATTTAAGCACTTGGATACACTATCACCACATACTCTTTCCCTGCACTTCGGGTTAGTGCTTGCTAACCACAGAGTGAATCCCTAGATGACTTTAGGAGTTAAAGTAAAATGCAATAAATGGTCAATGACACCTAATTCAAACTACTAGCAAGGATGATTTTAAGGATGGAAATTTATTTTAAAATGTAGAAACCTTAGCGAATCTTACTAATCCTTCATATGCCAATTATAAATGTTTGGCGATATTTTTTTACAAATATTCAAATTTCTAAGGATTTTATATAGTTTGTATAAAATTTTGGCGATTTTTAAGGTAAAATAATTTTTTCCTATAGAACTTGGGCGAATCATTTTTAGAATGGTGAATATCGTTTTGGGAAAAACCATGGAAAATTATCCCATGAGCGAAATTTATCCCCTAAAATCATCCTTGACTACTAGCATGTTGTCCTAGACAAATATATTCGTATAAATGGAAAAAACAAAAACCAATAAGTAATTAAATGACTAAAACTCCACATGGAAAATGATGAAATATTTACTTATAATTTAGAGGATGAAATCTAATGCAATTATGCTATGAATAATGTGCCAATAAAACAACGAAATAGAATTTACAACAACCTATAAATTCATTGTTTCTCTAAAAATGACATAGAAACTAATGTAGAAAATTAATATGAAGTTGGGCACACAACCCAATGCAAATATAATGATGAAAACAAGCATTTCTAGAAGAAAAAACAGAAAATACAGTGAATAATGATTACTTTTTTTATGAATTAAAGGTTGTTTTATAAATGCAATTTTTAGTATTTTTTATAATTTTTTACGCACAGAAACTAAGAAAAATGTAAAGTTTTCCTCTGTTTATACGATAAAATGAAAATTGCAGCAAGCTAACTCTTTCTATAATCTATCAAAACAGAATGAAAATGACTTAAATGCTTACTTGAATATGCCTAAGATACACATTACTCAATGTTTGATGTGAAAGTTCGTTGTAAATGAGAAACCAAGAGCATAAAATTCAGTAAACAATGTCTTTTAATGGAGTCAGAGATATGAAGAAGAGAATGTAAATGGAGTGGAAGATAATCCAAAACCTGTGAATCAAAACCTAGTAAGATTAAGATTAAACACAAGTGAAATCCTAACAAAATAGAAGTTTCACACATAAAGAACCCATAGTAGTCGCCAATGAAAATTTGTATCTTTATTATCAAAAGTTGTAGATTGAACAAAGTTCTAACACATTTGGACAACAAACTTCAAAGTACAAATCAACTCTGTTGAATGGGACAGTACTAGTCACAACCCAAAAGAACCAACCAATCACCATAGGTACTCCACTCTAGCCAGTTTATCTCAATCTCCTTAGGAGGAAGAAGAAAAAAGCATGAGCTCAAAATCTCAAGATCTAACACAAGAAAATTAACCCCTTCTTCTCTTTTCTTGTTACAATATATAGAACCAGAATGAGAAAAGATTGAGGGAGAGAAAGGATAAGATAGAAAATCAAAGGGAAGTAAAAATAGTAGTCTCGAAATATAATACTCCATTTTTGAATGAAAATAACATGTGTATGAAGAAACTGCCCCTTCAAAAGATCACCCTCCTTCCATGATAACCACCCATAAAAGAAACTCCACGTGCATATGTTTAATTTCATCTTCTAATGCACTTTTTTCATGCCTAAAATATACCCTGCAAATTTCCTAAGGACAAAATCCCCCAAAATTAAGCATTATGGAATAAGTGAGGATAAAAAACAGTATGATCAGCTAGGCTAATTTTAGGAAAGAGAAACTTTTAAACTAGAAATGTAAACTCCTCTAGGCCAAGTACTCCTCAGCTAAGGTCACATGAAAAGACCCTCTTGACCATGCCAAAATGGAACTGGTCCTTGAAATTTCAAATTTTTCAGAATGGCCTAAAACCAAACATTGATGTTGTATGTCATATTGTGTCCCTAAATGCCCAATCACCCACTAAAAATAGCACTGCTAAAAACAACCCATCCCCGAAATCCGATGAAACTCACACTATAGGAAAATCCTCCAACTAGGTCCTCAAATATGAAATCAAATTGGCAATTGGACCACTCTCCCGAAACTACTAAAAATAACAGCCGCTAAAAATAGAAATTGCTAAAAAATAGCAACTTCTTAGATTTTCCTAAAAACAAAACTATGATCAAAACATACAAAATATGACACTACAAACTCACCATGTTAACACCCCTTGGGGTTCTTCAACCTCCCATGCTTACTCTGATTACTACGCTGAATATGTAAGTGTGAGGCACCTGTTGTAATCATATCGCATATTCACATGTGCCTCTAATGTGTCATTTGAATGCCAGAAATAACATGTTCAAACTTTGTCCAACTATCTATCTTTGAATAATAAAGACATGTGAGCATGTACCAAGTCTGAAAGGAACTCAAAGAACCATCAACTACGCATTAGTGGACCAACTAAATAATCCACCCTGGAATGTAATAAAAAATAGTCGATGTAGAATGGTGAACTCTATAACACTCATCTAACCCCGAATGATATCCATGAATCATGAACTATAGATTTACACTTAGATTTGTAAAGTCAAATTTGTTGTTAACAATAGCTCTGTATAGGGGTCAATATCCCCTTGCGAGATGTTGAGAATCCCAAAACTCTAAATGAAGTAGACCTGCAAGATAAATCTCTATAACCACAAGGCCTTGCATGCATTATCTTCAAATATATGTTGAAGGTAAGATAATCATGCCCAAAACAACAACAATATGCAACTTGCAACCCCACCATGCGCAAATTCTCTTGATGGGATAATGAGTTGTTGTCGACCATGGGAGAACCATCTAGTCAAGGACCACTAAGGTCAATCCTTGCTAGACACAAGGGATCCCAACGTTGATGCCTATGGACCCCAAGATAAGAGTACAATCCTACCACTTTGAATGAAGGTATTGATGTCGAACAATAATATGATAAAGAAAGGATTTTCTAAATGCAAGGTAGACCACCAATAAGGCTTGTTATCCCTTAGGTACTCAACTTATAAATCAACCCCTAGAGCAAGATGTCTCATATTCAATGGGGGAAGATCCCCTAGAAAAAAAGTGATTAAAAATCTCTCCATCTATCACAAAGCACATATATGGAGGACACAAATAAGTGACTAATGTGATGGAACTTCAAAGTACAGACTCTCAACTTAATCAACAACAAAGCAGATATTGTGAAATAAACCTAAAATTTGATAGGAAAAATTGAACTTTGACATAAGGGAAAGGAAAATCACAAAACATGATTCATCCTACCTAATAGCTCAAAAAGGGAACAACTGAAATACTCTATCCTAATAACTTGAACTCTTTTCTTTTTTTTAATGTTTTTTTACTCTCTCTTTTTTGTGTGTGACTTTGTTCCACTCGTGGGAATACATCATATCTGCAATGATCAACTTTTTTAAACAACCAATACAACCATGCAGATAAGTGATGGATCCTACATGCCTAATAAACATAGTCATGTCTCTTGTGAAGCCAACCATGAAATCTATTGAGATGAAAATAAGTCTTCACATACACCATTGTCAAACAACCAAGTTCCTCTACTAGCTTAAATCCATAACATGATTGTTCACTAGTGAATAAGGAGAAAGCAAAAAAGCCACATCTTTTCTGAATAGCCTTCTGGAGTACCTTTATCATCCTCATTTCAGTCGGATCATGATATAATATAATATCCAAGAAATGATCAAACTAAGTATCACATTAAAGAACAAAAGTGCATTGCGAGATCATTACCATACTATGAGGAAAATCATCTTTCATTTGAACTGAAAGGTGTTCTTCTAGATGCAAAAATATTAAAATAGGTTCTTCATCTTGAACCAACTCATTTATATCAATGGGAAAATAAGTCTCATGCTGATCACAATCCTCATGATCAATCCACTGCACCTCCTCTTTAAATTTTCCATCGGTACTAGGAAGAGTCAAAAAATCAAGAAGGCAATTTGGTTCCTCATCCTCATGCTCAATGTCATAAATAGGATCCCCAAGATGTTGTCAATGATCAAAGACCCAAGGTGTGTAAAGTTTCTCATAATCCTCTTGATTCTTATAATGATCATAAGATGGACCTTCATAAATATCTGCATATGGTTCTTCTTCTATATACCGTTCAACTAGGCCAACAAAACCTCTTGAATCTGGGCAACGATTAAACTTAAAAATACATGTTGAAATAAACTCAGGTTGACTAAATCAAAAAAAAAATCCCACTGCTTAGAAGTAACAATAATTTATTTCACCTCCTCACTCTGGAACAATCACCTTCAACATAAACTGGAAGCTCTATTGTATAAATTCCAAGCCTAGATGACTATTGTCCTTATGATCTCAATCAAAAACGTAAACTGTTGAATTTAATTAATGCATAAATTAAATTTTAGACTATAACATCAATCACACAATAGCTAGAAAATTTAAAAGAGGAAGCAAAAAATAGTTTCACATATACACTAGTAATTTATCCTTCAAAATCAACTTTTCATTCCTTCGAAAGCTTAAAAGGTAACCTCCGCAATTTTCTAAAATCCAACACCTACATGGCTATCTAAATCACCATAAGCCTGAGTTGTATGACTTGCTTGAGAGAGGTACGAATGGCTGGGAAACAAAAAAAACAATAGCTAAACTATTGTATGTCTATATGGACTGTATATTATGAACTATACGATGCAGACTGTATGAATCCATACTACTGTACATATTCCATACAACTGTAGTTGTACGACTGCCCTGTACATACTCTTCATGTTGTATGACCTACCTCTTTCTTTGATTTGCCTCTCTCTCTCTCTCTCTCTCTCTCTCCTGGTTGCTTCCTTTCTCACCTGTTCTACTATGTCTGAACCCTCTATCTTGACTCGTCTATATACTTTTAACTTAAACCATAATCTACCAAAACCCTAATCTCTTAATGAGATCTACAGTTGAGATTAATTTGTAGTCTAAGTCATAAATTCATGAAATACACTTTATTATACTCAACAACTAAATATAAGACTTCTCACTTTTTACTAAAGTGAATTACAAAATAGAATTTGTTTTCAAAATATATCGAACCACTTCCATCATGTTCAAACTAAATCTGTGTGGAAGTTCTTGTTTGAGTTATATTTCTCAACACTCCATCTTAGCGAGGAAGCAATTATGCACCAATCCAAGTTTTCTTTGAATGATTCAAACTTCCCTTTTTCCAAGGGCTTGGTCATAATATTAGCTACCTACTAATTGTGGGAACACTACAAGGAAAAGACCTTTTGGCGAAGGTTTCTAGTGTTACAAAATTGGCAAAAATTGTCAAAAAAACCTCTACTACAACATTTGTTTTCGGTAGCAGATTTTTTTGCGGATACTATAACGGAAGTTTATTATAAATAAAAAAATATGGGTGGCTGAAGGTGTTAGAGGATGTTTACAAGTCGGTGTGTTTGTATAAGGAACAATCACCGATGGATACATACACCTACACCACCGGTGTTGTACACTTAACGTCAAGCACCGGGGCAGTAAAATATGCAAGCATCGAGGAAGTTATAAAATATTTAAGCACCAGGGTATTTGTCTTATAAGAACCCGAGATTTAACATTAAAGCGCATCGGGGGAGTTAAAAATAACTAAGCACTGGGGCTTTCTTCTTAGAATGCATCGGTGCATTATTAATAAGAAGTCATAGATGTTGTATAAAATAATATGCACCAATGTGTTACCTAGAAAACCCCTTGGTGCATTAAAAATTGAAAGCATTGGTGTTTTTTAGTAACAAATAAGCCTCGATTCTTATCATTAACACAATAGCGTCAGTGTGTATTAATAACACAAAAACATTGGTTCTTCGTATAAGCTTAACGCACCGAAGGCCAATTTTTTAATATAAATTTGTGGTATTAAATAAATATTGAAACTAGTGCTAATTGATTACATAAAAGCACCAGTGCACATTTCATATGAAACACATTGGTGAGTTTTAATATTAAACGTGCCGATGAGATTAATAATTAAAATACACCGAGAAACATTGACCTATGATAGAGAAATTATTGTTATTTTTTAATTCCATTATTTATCAAAAAAAGTGCATATATATATTTTATTTTGATTAGTGAATTTGGATATGATGTTTGGATTAATTTGTTATATCATCAGATTTTGCATCTCTTCATTATAATATTTAGTCATCCATATATTTAATCAATGATGTAACATTTCAACGCAATAAAATAAATTAAAACATACTTTATTATATTAATAAGAGGGTATTTTTCATACAAAATAGGACACTTATCGATAATCCCTTGGCTTTCAATTGGGACACTATGTCCATTACATTAAACAAAAATATATGATTTTCATGGGCAATTATTTCAAAAAAATACAATTGCAACTTGCATTGATATCCAAATATATTGGTCATCATTCTTCACTAGCACTGTTGTTAGTGCTCGAGCTACTTCCATGCCTTGGGTTATTTTGTTGAATGTTTGGTTGATTGCCTCGATTTTTTTGTTGTTCTTCAAGTTCCATCTACAAACATAAAAATAAATTGTAGTGATTCTATCTACATTGGTGAGAATAATGAAAATTGAAATAAATAATATACATGAATGTAAATTGAAAAGCGATGTACTTGCAAAGCAAGAATTGACTCATGAATCATACATATATGTTCAAAATCAAATCTCATGCTTTCTTTCAACAATTCTTCTGTTGGCTCAGTTACATACTTTGTTTCCTGCAAGTTTTATACTCCATAATAAATCATAGATTTAATATAAAGTATTATTTTTGTTTCATTAATTATAAAATGATAGAACTAAAACGACAAAGATTATACTTACAAATTCCACAATTAATTTTTTATATGCCAACATATATTCACAACCCTTAATTAACCCAATGTAAATCAATTTTTATGATGGCTCTTCTTTGTATGCACATGTTTGAAGACTTCAAGGATGGTTGTTGTAAAACAACTTAAAATATACAACAACCAAAAAAATCTTAAGTTGTTATAAGAAAATAAGAATTAATCACAAACTTTGCTATCAACCCTTTTCTTCCTTGTCATCCAATTTTATGTACAGAATGAGTTCCATTTTATTTTATTTTCTGTAAGAGAATATTTGAAAATTAATATTCAATTTTAAATTAATTATTTGTGTCTAATAAAAAAATTCAATGATTACATACATTTGAAGCACGTTGTTGTTGAAATAACTCCTCCCGCAATGCAATTATGTCCAATTATTTGACCATCTCCTTGTACACCTTTTTGGACATTCCTATTGGCATATTTCAGATATCATCTCGTCAATCCTCTGGGATTTTCATAATTTTCCTGAAAAAAATAACATGACAATAAAGTATTTTTATATTGACATATGAAAACCAATTATCACAAAATTGATATATTAATAAATGAATAATTTGTAATATATATATATTCTAAAAAAGCGTTTTTAGGAATATTACTTTTTGAATGATTTTTTTTTCCTGTTGTATGTTTTTGTTATTGCAAGTCCGACAGGTCTCATTGACCATTGCTCTAGAAATGCTTCCTGTAGTTTAAATATAACCTTGTTCTTTGAATCATTGGATTGATTTCTATATTGTAAGTGGAAAGTATGTCTATACATTCATTCCACTATATCCCTCATAGTTATGTAAAAGTTTTTTTCCCTTTGATTAATCTCCAACACCACTCCAGATGAGCTAATGACCAATTCATCATCATTTACATCTTCTATATTAATTAATTTTGTTTTGTTATGATGAAAGTATGTTCCCTCGTTGTTGGTTCCTGTAGAACATTAAACATATGTGAATTAATAGATTGTTTGAAACATGTCATCTAATATTCCTAAGTATATTATTAATGAAAATTCAAAAAAAAATCATATTGAATAGTTATTTTTCATTCACCTGATTCATCCCTCTGCAATTTTTCCATCAAGATTTTATGCTCTTCTGCACTTAGATCAGAAATAATCTTATTGAGCCTCCTCATTTTGTGGCCCTGAATGACACACACTAACCAATACATATTAGTTAAACTTACATATAGTTCAACCATATTAATTTTGTATAGAATTTATAGAGAACCTGCCTTTTTTGTTTTTTCGGATGTGTCATCATTGTGTCGACCAAAACTTTTCTTATGTGAACTCTTCTCACTCATATTTTTATCAATATACAACCTGTATCATTCACTACAGAAATTATTAAATATATTTTATAAATAAATCACATTATTTTCAGCGGAAAAAAAAATTGTTGTAACCGATGTGATTTTTATATACAAAGAACCGATGTGTTTATTACATAAAACACACTGGTACATTCCATACAACAAAACGCACCGAACAATTTAATTTCTTTTCTAAAATATTGTGAATTACAACAGTGTGATATATATAGAAGACATCATAGCGACTACAGTAGAAAACAAAATATAGCAAAAAAAATAAACATTCGTAAAAAAACAAACAATAGAAAATTTACACATCGATGAGAAGAAAAAAAAAATTAAATATGTGACAACATTTTCTGTGTTGTTTAGATGAGAAAGCATCGACGATTTTTTTTATGCATGATATTTTTTAAATTAAAAAAAAAAATGGCTTTATCGGTGCTTCTTAGACATAAAGGCACTAGTGCGTTTTTGTCGAAATGGCACACCGGAAAATCGAAAAACATTTTTTTTAAAAACGTCAAATCGGAAATTGTTTAAAAAAACAAAATCAGAGGGTCGACTATGTTTGGGATTTGATGCAATAAGTGGTCCCTTTGCATCACATGTCAAACACTTATATATAGAAAAACAAACCCATTAGATCTAAAATACCTAAAATGAAATCCTTAATTCTGAAGTGATAGAGTGAGTTAAACCCTAGGGTGAAATTTTCCATTCATGTAAGAAAAAAAAAAACAAGGGTTTAAGGTAAGTATGGTTTTTTTTTTTTGAATGTAGGGTTTTGAGTGAATCACCATACCCTTCAAATCTTGATTTTCTGAATATTTATGTTGTTCCAAAGTATTCTTCTACTCCACAGTGCTCCCCAATATGTCTCTCTTCCAAAACTGTCTCTTGTAAAATTTGGCAAAATAATGAAAATATTGAATACCTTCTTAATATTAAAAAACAATTATGAAAAGGGTTTAGAGTGAATCACCATACCCTTCAAATTTTCATATTTTGAATAGTCTTGTGGTTCCAAAGTATTATCCTCCTCCACAATATTCCTCCCTATGTCTCTCTTGCAAGTCTTTCCCTTGCAAAATTTTGCAAAATAATGAAATAGCAAATAGATTTTTAGTATTTAAATGACTTTATGAAATTCGATTCTCGCTCTTTTTTTAATTGTTTTAAAAAAATCACGGTTTTTTTAACATGTGTTTATGTAAGACACACTGGTGCGGCCATATTACATTATGCACCAGCGCGTCCATATTAATTGACGCACTAACGGCATAATTTTTTTTTATTAACAAAATCTCGAAACACGGTGTGGTTAATTTTTCAATGCACCGGTGCTTATTATTAATATGTGCATCGGTGCGTTTGTGGTTTATAGCACACCGGGATGCTTTTAAAGTTATTTGAACTTTTATTTGCACACAAAATAGTATATCCATCTCAAATTATCTTTTAGGATGAATTCACATGACTAACAATACTTCAGTATACATTTTACATTTTATGTCGCCTTATTCTTAAAAAATGGTTTCAAAACTATATTCAAACTCAGATTGTGGTATGGTCCTCGCAACTTATTTTAGATATGTACAAGAAAATTTATTGCTAATTTTGTTGAAATGCAAGGAGAAAACCTTATTATATGATCAAATGGTCAATTCTTCAAATTCCATCCCATTCCATATTGATCAAAGTCCATCGCAGAGTTCTCATTTTCCATTTCCAATAAGTTTAACTTATTTTATTTATGTTTCGATTATCTCATTAATTTTTTTTATCCATGTCAATATGAATAAAAATGTATCCAAATTTGCAGGATCCTAATTCAAAATCGAGTTCAGATGCATAAAATATTCCAATACCAGTTCAAAAATGTTGTAAGGTCTTATGAGGAGCAACATACCGCAAGCAGTTGGTAGATCATTTAAAAGAAAATATGCCAATGATATGCCCCAACAGTTGGGTTGTTGACCAAGTCAAAGAGAAGTATGGTGCATCCATTCGTTACCCACGCGAAGAAGAGGATGCACTAAACATTAGGATTGGTTGCAACAACTCGGTAATAATATTTTTGTGTACATAATTTTTAACTTCGTAATGCACATCTGAATTGTAAGTACATATATATTATTTTATATTTTAATGGTTGGGTTATTAGACACATATTGACATTGTGATTTGTTCACTTTTTTATAGGTGCATTTGTTCCCATCTATGTGGGCATATGGACATCATTTTCACATAGAGGATGTCGATGATGGACACATGAAACAAGACTGTGGAGTGGAAGTTGAGTTTGACCAATCTAGTTGTGTTAGCCACTGCAATCAAAACATCATACATGGGAAGTTAGGTTACGTCGGAAAGATACAAGAGATCATTTAAGTGGACTTCTCTTCTTTCCAATGTGTTATTTTTAGGTGCAAGTGGTGGGACACCTTTGATCAGAATAATGTAAAGGAAGATTATGATAGTGGGATGATATGTATCGACTCTAAAAAGATGTGGGGTGAAGATAAGGAGCATTATGTTTTCCCAAAACACTGCAACCAAGTGTTTTTTAACCCAGATGTGTTGGATAGGGATTCGTGGTTTGTATTAAGACACTAACCTAGATCAAAACATATTTTTTAGAACAACAGTGTTATCATGCCAAGTGAGGAAGATAATGAGGGTGATGACAACAGAGAGTGATATGTACATGTTTTATTTCATCTTTGATATTGTTGTTGTATCTTTTTTTTATATTCTTTATTTCACTAATTATATTGTTTTTTATTCATCTTCTCACAGAGGAAATGTTAAGTTAGTTATAACAAATATTTGAGCAATTTTAGTTGTTTACCAGTAAGTTTGATATGTAATGTGTTTGTCTTTCAAATTATTTGTGATTCCATGGAACGATTGTTATTTGAACATATTTATATGCCGTTGCATATATTTAAAAATGTTCCATCTTCTTTAAGTATTTCCAATTGTGAAATCCTGAAAAATGTTAAATGTCCAATTGAACTTTTAATGGGATATGGAATTCTACTTTTTATGTTGATATAATTAGATGTAATGATATGATTGATATGCATGTTTAATAGTACAACATTTTTTATGATATGTTAACATGATGATTCAAAAACGGATATGTTCTTTTATTTTGTAGATTTAAAAGTAATCTTAACAAAAAATATGGTTTATAATTAAAAATTAAATTTATAACATGATTTTGTGATAATTTGGTTGTTAACTAAAGTAGTGTTTGTTAGTTTACATAGTTTTATCATTGCTTTTGAAAATATTTATAGGATTATTCCCCCAATGTTGAGTAAAAACACAATTAATAAAGTAATATTTTAAAATTTGATAGCAATCAACTTATGAAATAATGACAAAAATAACAATAGGAAGATTTGCATCCATGAAATTTTAAAGCCAATAGAATGTTTATCATTGGAGATCATAACTTTTTATGATAACAATTTTTAGTGTAGAAGAGTCTATTTAAAAAGAGTAATTAGTACAATGGAAAATAATATTTATTCATATGTAATTTGTTTTTTGAAAAAAAAAAATAGTTAGAATGAATATGTATAATGAAATATCTATGCAATTATAGTTTCAATTTTATAATTATAGTTTCAACCATATTGAACTTTGTAATTTATAAAAATAAACATGATGATGATAACCATCTTATAACAAACATAAACAACATCTAAAATACATATTTATATTTGCTAGTTAACATCATATAATTATATATACCTCTAGCACATACAAACATCATTAATTAGCTAGAACACATATCTAATAATTTAACAGGGCATCATCATTGTGATCACATCTAACAAAAGACAAGTATTTTCTAACATCATCATCGCACACATCTAACAAGCATCATTTAACATACACATCTATCAAGCACATTTAACATTAAACATATCTAACATGACTTAAAAATGTACACATCAACATATAAATTAATTAAGTATATCATCATGATCAACAGGAAAAATGCACGTCTAATGAACAATGTTATAACATACACATATATCAAACACATTTAACAAACATGTCTAACATGACCTAACAATATACACATCAACATCAACTTATAAATTAAGTACATCATCAACATGATCAATAGAAAAAAAAAAAAAAAAAAAAACACCATATATATATATATATATATATATCATGGACAAGTCAAATAATCGTTATAACATATCTGGTCCATCTGGTGGAATAACCTACATATCTACAACGATAGTGGAGGTCGGGTATGTAGTGGAAGATGATGGATGATGAATAGGTCTTACCTACTCATCTAGGTGAGGTGAAAGATGAGGATGAGGAATAGGTATGGCATGCTCATACAGGTGAGGTGAAAGAGGAGGGTGAGGACTATGTGTTTCCTCCTCATGATCTGGGTGAGGTGAAAGAGGAGGAGGAGGATGTGGAGAAGGATGATCATGACCACCCTCATCAATCGATGGGGCACTGGACAAATGTGTCGTATTGGAAGAATATTTGTGCCTATCATCGGGATCCCTACTCATTGCTAGTAGCCTGACATCGCTGATATGACGCATAAGAGGCATCAAATCACACGACATCTCCCTCCAAATATCCAAGAGTGTAGGATCTACCCTGATGTCTCGCATCAGGGTAGGGAGGACTCCCACCTTAGTCAAAAGTGCATAGATTCGGTCACACAACTCCAACCTGAATCTGGTATCAGGCCTATGGCACATGCTGTCGAGTATATGCACCCAAGGACCCTGACTCGTCGCGGCCTCGGGAATCATCTCCTCATAATCATTTGTTGGGGGAGGAGGCACATCCCCAATGAAAGTTCCAATATCTGCAAAATATATAGTACAAAATAATAATTACACAGTTAATTAATTAAACAAGTTAATAAAAACAAGTTAAAGAACGTGATAGAATTAATTTTATTCTAATTAAGTAAGACAATAAAATGAAACTATATTAATTTAAACAAAACACTAATATTACCTCTATCATCTGGTGTGAAGAGGATGTTCAGAAATCCTCGCCAATCCAAACCCATGTAAGGACACGACACCATGACGAACATATGATCTGATGCACTTCCTAGTAGCCCTAGTGCGTCTAGCGAAATCCTAGTCAGAAACTCCGGTTGGCCCCTCTTGGGCATCATCTCCCCCCACATGCACATCTGCACATGAGACCTCAACCTAGGAGGTTGAGGTAAAAAAGTCATCTGCGTCTCTGGAAACCTCTCAAAAAATAAGAAAAACACCTCTAAGGCAAAAGGGACATTCAACCTCCTGCGTATCATAGCTCGGCATTTGTCTACCGCAATACAAAACTGCAGCAAAAAAATGGCAGACCATCTGATACACCGTGGCCTCTACACCAACGAACAAACATAATACAAAAGAGGGCAGCTAATGCACTTCCCATCATTGGTAAAGTGGCCTATGGTAGTCACTAACAATGAAAGGCACCTAACCTCCTCTGCACCAAAAGAGGCGATTTTCAACTGTCCACCAGACACTTGAAAATCAGTTGGGGATAGTACATCAACCCCAATATATCATTGAGAGTACACAAGATGACTCTCGGCTACAACACCTACTGGGACATCTAAGAATTGGGTAAAATCCTCCCCTCTCTTGGATAGCCTAGTGATAAAGTAAATATCCTCCTCTGTGAGATGGTACCACTTATCCGGACCCACACGAAAATCATGTCGATGGACATCCCATCGACATATCAGATGTACCAACAACCCGAAGTGCCCCTTAAGGGATGTAACCTCCTAATAGTACTTAAGGAGGCCTACATCCCTCAAGAGAACATGAGTCACTGTAGTAATAGGACGAGGGTACAAATCCCTCTCCCTCTCCCTCACCTTCCATTCCCATACAACATTGTACAAGACCACCCTCTGCTTCTGTTGTTGTTGCTTCGCTAACCTCTCACGTATCTACATGATTAACATATTAAATACATCAGCCTCACTCATACATAAAACATAAAAAAAATCTATTGAATGGTAAATTTATCTATAAATACGAAAAAATAACTTCCTTCAAAAAATAAGTTAAATGCATTACCGATGCGCCAAAAAAATAGTCACGCACCGTGAGCGGTGTGTATATATATTGTGAGCACCATTCACAGTGCGTTAGTGTAAAGTAACGCACCAAAACAAATATGTTTTACTATGTTATGTGGTGCGTTGGAAAACAGTACCGCACAGGGGCGCTACACTACAACACATATGCCTCGGTGCGTTACATTTATCCTACGCATCACTTAAACCAAAAAACAAATTAAAATTTTAACGCACGTAAATAATTGTTTAGAAATTAGAAAAAACATGGTGCATATACGTTCACTACACACACCGGTTCATGTAACGAATATCCACGCACCGTCACATAAATTTTCCAAATTTTCGAGTACAAAACTTTTTGCGGTGCATTCCGGTCGTTATTATCGCACCACATACGGTGCCACCAAAACATTTACGGGGAACACCGCAACAAAATGTTACTTTTCTCAGCGGTGCATTTGGTAAACATGAACACCTCGGTGCATACGTTTACCAATGCACAACGTAAAAATATATCTGATAAGGGTGGTGCGCCATGTACTTTAATGATCGGGTGCATTATCTATACTTTGACACATTGCCCCAGTAGTTATATGATTTTCTTTGGTGCATCGTTAAACAGACACGCCAGAGCCTTTCTGTCTACCAATGCACTGTTGAGAAAGGTAACAAGGTATGCAGTGTGCCCTGTAAATTTATAGGTCGCATCGTAGGCAGTGCGAGCCGAGCGCTTCGAACACACCGCACAATTATTATTTATTTTTTTACACTTAAAATTTCACTCAATTTTAAATTTTAATTTGGTGAAAACTTAAGTTATGAATAAACAAGGACATTACTTGGACATTTTGTCGTCGGCGAGGCATGGTTGTGATGTACTAAAAAAACTAAATTTGCCCACTATTTGGAAAAATTTGAAATTCACACACCGAGCAACAGACGAAAGCAAGGAAAGAACTTATGGAAGGGCGCTTCATATAGGCAAAGGTTGCACCAATGATTTTGAGATCTACAACACTGAAAATGGTAAAAATGATTTTTACCATTGGTAATGTTTTTTTATAAAACCTTGTTCCGGTGCGCCCGAGGAACAACCACATTGGGGCATACATGCTTAATGAGCACACCGGTTATATTTTTTTTAAACAATATTCATAGCACAATGCACGTGTTTTTGGGCATGTGCGTGCACTGGTTCGTTTACTACTACATAGCACATCATCGTACATTTTTTGAAAAAATACAATGGTGCGAAATGTTTTTTTAAGCATGACATGGTGTAGTATAATAATAGACGCCCCGGTGCAGCCGGTTTTACATAGAGAACCGCGTAAATTTGGAAATTAACCCTAACACGGTACTCCATATTGGAACACTGGTGCACACCAGTGCGCATGATACAATGGAGTGCACTGGAATATATTTTTTGACACAATCCTACATTAGTGCGTAGATGTTTTTTATTTAACCATATAACATTGCACTATACTAATAGCTCACCGGTGCTTCCAGTGTTACTTGGCACACCAGAGATTTTTAAAAGAATGTTATTACGATGTGTCATTATTTCCCTGTGCGTCATTATTTCCGTAGTGCATCGTATAATATTTTTATTTATTTGAAATAACCTTGCTACGGTGCACTAGTTTTGAGGGCATTGATGCGCTTGTTGTATAAAACACAAAAGTGCATTATGGACTTATAAAAGCACCGACGTAAAAACATCTGCTAAAACCTCTGTTAGTATCATCTGTTATAAATGGATTTTTGGGCTATTTTTGTAGGGGCGTCTGCAAAAACCTCCGCTAGAGGGTCTTTTCCTTATAGTGGAACATACTAAAGCTTCATTGTTCCCTTCTAAATCATGTCCCATATGATGTGATATATGATATTTATATGCTTGGACCTATCATGAAACACTAGATTCTCAAAGAGTTTGATACAACTATGATTATCATAGTGCATGACTGTGGGGTCCAACTTAATCAAACAATCATGCAAGTAAATTGTGAAGCTATATGTTCTCACAACTAGTAGCACTGGTTTCCATGTATTCCACCTCTGCTAAGATAAGTGACATGTAATTCTTCTTCCTATTAAACTTGGATATCATTGTTGATCTCAAGCTAAAGAAACACTATGAGGTGCTCTTCTTGTCTGTTGCACTGCCTGCCCAATCTGAGTCTATATACCCTTGGAACTTCACTTCACCGTCTCCAAGATATCTCAGACCATAGTCCATGATGCCCCTAAAATACCTTAGCACATGTTTTGTTGTTATCCAATTCTCATGCCTTGGCTCCTCCATGCTCTGACTGAAGGTTCTCACTGCAAAAAATATATCTAGCCCGGTGTTGACAAAACACATCAAGGAACCTAATAGTTTCCTATACAATGTGGGATCCACCAACTCTAAATTTGAAGTTGTCACCTTCTTCATATTAGTGATCTTGCGTGTGGTTGTAGGTTTGTAGTCCTCCATCTAAAACCTCTTTATGATCTCAACTGCATACTTACCCTACCTAAGGAAAATCTCCCCGGGTCTCTACCAAACCTCGAAACCCAATAAGTAATGCATTGTGTCTATGTCCTTCGTCTCAAACTCAAATTCCATGTCTTCTTTACACCCTGCAATGAGATTCTTTTCACCTTAGAAGAAATAATTCATCTACATTTGGCATCGAAACAAGTAGATTAGTCCCAAAAAATATGTAGTATAAGTTAGGATCTGCTTCGGTTTTGGTGAAGCCCATGTTAAAATATTGTGTAACTGCAAAGAATATTTTTATCCCCTTTTGTGGATAAAGATAAAATATATTTATTATTGATTAGATCAATCCCCTTTTGTGGATTGATCATGTCGGGTATTGTAAATGACCAAATCCCCTTTTGCGGATTGGTCAAACCCTAATTGTAATAGGCTAAATAAGAAGTCGACCCCAGAATATATTAAAGGTGGTTATAACCACCCAGAAGAAGAAGCCGGCCCTGCCAGTGAAGAGACACTTCCACACATGCCAGAATTGTATAAATAAGAGAGGCTAGTGCCCCATTTAGACACACACTCAACTCACTCATCTAGTGCACAAGTATTGAAGGAAGATGCAGTTACCAGTTGTCGGAAGAAGGAAGAGAGAGAGAGGCGCATCTCTGGGAGAGGAATTTATGTATTGCTTGGTTCATTGTCTTGGCATTGTAGTGGCTATCTATATTAAGGAATTTTTGTTGGGTTTTCTTCCCCTTGAGGGTTTCCCAGGATAAATGTTTTTGTACTCTTGTGATTGTGTTTCTCTCAGTGATCCTATCTATGTTATTGTTATCTAGTAAATTGAAAGTAACCTAATAATAGCAAAAACATTAACATGGTATCAGAGCTAAGCTAAAGAGAGCATCTTTCACAGGAAAAAGAAAAACGTCATTGTTGTCGTACATGAAAATTAGGGTTTTTTTTATTAAAGAAGGTTTTCAGCCTCAAAACCATCTAGAAAGGTGCACCCTACCTCAAGGAACATTTTGGCATTCTCAGCGCACTTTTTTAGTGGCTAGATCTCCTAGAAAGTGAAGCCCTAGTTTTCACAAAGTACCCGAAAACCAGAAGTACCAGAAAACCAGAAGCACCAGTCCAAAAATCCGCAGATCAAGTTTGGAGGGGCAAAAGTTGGATTTTCTGAAATCTAAACACACCAGGCTACTCGCCTCAGTCCAGCGCATTTTTTGGTGAGTTCAGTTTTCAAATCCAAGTAATTTGATTTTTTTATTATTTTTATAGCCCGGAGGGCTAGGGTTTCTTCTACAAGAAAGAATGGCTACCAACATGAGGGTAGAAGACAGGCTGGAAGGATCTAGAAACTTCAGATCTTGGAAGTATAGGTTGCAGATGATTCTAGACGAGAATGATCTCCTAGAACATATTACAATGGATGTACCAGAACCAGATGAAGAAGAGAAAAAGACCAAGCATAAGAAGAATGAAAAGAAAGCAAAGAGAATCGTGTCAGATTCAGTAAAAGATCACTTCATCCCTCATATATCTGAACTACAGACAACAAGGACAATGTATGAAGCACTCAGCAGATTATATGAAAGCAAAGACATTAGCCAGAATCTTACCTTAAGAAATCAGCTTCGTAATATGAAGATGGACAACTCAGAATCTGTCACATCCTATCTAATGAGAGTTTCTCAGATCAGAGATCAACTTGCAGCTATTGGAGATGTCATTAGTGACAAAGAACTTATAACCACAACCCTAAATGGGTTTCCAACATTTTGTATTCCTTTTGTACAAGGAGTGTGTGCAAGAAGCAAGTTACCCAAGTTTGATAAGTTATGGGCAGATTGCACACATGAAGAATCTAGACTTGCAGACCAACAGAAGAGATTAATTTTCGATGAAGAGGAAGCTCTTACAGCTCAAAAGAACAAAAGAAGTTCCTTTGGGAAGAACAATAAAGAATCTAGCTCCATAAGAGTTCCAGATAAGAAGAGAGATGTTTCAAAGATCAGATGCTACAACTGTCAAAAGTTGGGACACTTTTCCTATGACTGTCCTCAAGGAAAAGGGAAAATAAATCATCAAGCACATGTGGCAGAGGAAGAGGAATCTCCTCCCTCAAAGAAATATTTAGCATAAATTAAGGATTATGTACTTTAAGTTGAAGATAGTTGATCTGAAGAAAGATAACAAATGATGGAGTTCATGGAGTCTCCCCACACAAAAACAAAATATAAGTATTCATGTTTATTTTTAGTATCTTGTTTATTTTAATAATTTATCATTACAAGTTAGATTTTTGTGAGAATGTTAATTAACCTCATTTTATTTCAGTGTCTATGCAGACTTATGAAGGAAGTATCAAAGAAGAGGATGAATAAAGAGATAAAATATTTATTTCATTTATGATCACTCATGAGAGTGACAAAGAAAGCATACTGTAAGTAAGTTTACAAGTCTTGGAAGAAAGAACTTATGTCGTGACTTGCAGAAGTTAGACACCATGAGAAGGACGTATGATATGGTGACAGTCAGTAAAGACCGGACAATATCTAGTACTTATATAGGAGCAGGAGGCTCCTAAAGATGCAAATCAGAAATATTCAAGATGAAGAAAAGGATGGATACTCAGATATAGTGGATGAGATGCAGGTAACCACAGGTTGCTCCAGTACCATTCTTATAGATGTAGAGGGAGCAGGTTGGTCCAGTATGAAGACAGAAAGAAAGAAATATTCGAACTCAAGAAAGCACCCAGGATATTACAGAAGAAAACTTCAAGGATGGTGATTACAAGCTATTAGCCTGGTGCAAGAGGGAGCCATGTCTCCGAGTTTGAAATGAAGGATCGTGATTTGATGTAGTTAGAAAAGAATATGGATGGTGCCCAGATATTTTTATCAAGATGAAAGTTATCCAGTAGATGGATGGTGCCCAACAGATGGGTAGCATGGTATTATACCATGGAAATATTTTGAACCACAAGAGATTTTTTTGATCCCATAGCTAAACCTTCGTAGAGAAGGAGAAAGAGAGAAGACCTTCGTAAAGAAGGAAAGAGAAATCCCACAGGTAGACCTTCGTAGAGAAGGAAAAGAGAAGAGACCTTCGTAGAGAAGGGGAATGAGAAATCTGCCAAGGTTGGCCTCTGTCCAAGTGTTGAGTTTTGGATACTCTAGGGACATGCTAGAATACCCTCGTAGAGAGGGGTGTGACCACCCTCATAGAGAGGAATGTGGATGTTTATCCAAGGAGCAGTGGGCATATACTTTCCTCTGGCCAAGGATTGAGTAGTCTGGAACACAAACCTTGACCATGTGGAATGGTTAGTTGGCTCTTGAGGTTTGTGTCGTGATCCTGCATGGATCATGGAAAGGGATTCTAGTCTTGCCCAGTTTAGCATCTTATCTTCTCTAGTTCATGTGGGATTACTAGGAGTGAAGCTATAGTAGTAGTCCTCCCCAGTGGATGGGTGAGATAGATGACTACAAGAGAAGGGAGAACATAAAAGGAATGGAAAAACTCATAGAATATCTTATGTGTGAAGATAAGACATCTTATGTGTAAAGATAAGACATCTTTTGTGTGAAGATAAGATATCTTCTATGTGAAGATAAGAAATAAGTATCTTCTGCGTAAAGATGAAAGAAAGAAAGAGTATCTTATGCGCGAAGATAAAGAGAACAAAACTTTCGATGATTTATAGATATGTCAGTCAATGATCATGATGCCAGATGATCAAGTGGATGCCTCCAGTTATCCAGTTAATGATGATTACCCAGTTGATGATGTTATCCAATGGATGCTACTACCTAGTTGATGTCGACATCCAGTGACCTGTCAAAAGATAAAGAATATCCTTCTTGTTAAGAGGGAGTGTTAAAATATTGTGTAACTACAAATAATATTCTTATCCTCTTTTGTGGATAAAGATAAAATATATTTATTATTGATTAGATCAATCCCCTTTTGTGGATTGATCATGTCAGGTATTGTAAATGACCAAATCCCCTTTTGTGGATTGGTCAAACCCTAATTGTAATAGGCTAAATAAGAAGTTGGCCCCAGAATATATTAAAGGTGGTTATAACCACCCAGAAGAAGAAGTTGGCCCTGCCAGTGAAGAGACACTTCCACATGTGCCAGAATTGTATAAATAAGAGAGGTCAGTGCCTCATTTAGACACACACTCAACTCACTCATCTAGTGTGCAAGTATTGAAGGAAGCTACAGTTACCAGTTGTTGGAAGAAGGAAGAGAGAGAGAGAGAGAGAGGCGCATCTCTGGGAGAGGAATTTATGTATTGCTTGGTTCACTATCTTGGTATTGTATTGGCTATCTATATTAAGGAAGTTTTGCTGGGTTTTCTTCCCCTTGAGGGTTTCCCAGGATAAATGTTTGTGTACTCTTGTGATTGTGTTTCTCTCAGTGATCCTATCTATGTTATTGTTATCTAGTAAATTGAAAGTAACCTAATAATAGCAGAAACTTTAACAGCCCATACTCCACATATATCCATAAATCCTGAAATACCATGCTCTTAGTGCCTGCTTTAGTCCATACAAGCCTTTCTTAAGCCCACAAACATTATATTCGTTCCCATTTAACTCAAAGTGGTATTAGGGCTCTTTCTTGGGCATGAAGCGAGATCATTTTTGGGCACAAAATGGGAGATTTTTTTTTCTTTGTGAATATTTTTGATAGAAAAAGGAGGATGCCAAAATTCGCATTGATTTATGAAACTTTATGTGAAGAATCTAGAAAACCCATCCCGATAATTGAATTCCTCTTGAAAAAATACCCAATTTCAAAAAAAAAAAAAAAAATCGTCCAAAATGAAGTATGGAAAGTGGAGATATCATTGATTCAAAATTTGCATTTTTTAGGTTTTTTTTTTGTGATGGACATGAATTTCATAGATTGGATATCTTTTGATAGAATGCACATATTTCAACCAAATTGTTTCCATTAAATCTAGAGAACTTGTGGCATTTCATAATTGGTGTCATAATAGCCAATCCAAGAAATATAACTAAAGTTATGGTCGTTTTACAATTTCAGCGTCAAACCCTAACTACATAAAGGAGCTCCATTGCAAAGTTAACGATTTTTCTTTAAAACCCTTTTTCTATTTTTGGGTTATGGAAAGCAAGATGTGTTTTAATGGAAAATATGATGGTCTTAGTATTGAAGAATACATTAAAAAAAATATAAATTCATTATGGGGAAACTTGTGGCGATCTTGGGTATGGATCAATTTAAAGGATGATGCTCGCATATGGTGGGATGGAGTTAACTCTAAAGAGACTAAGGATCTTTCAGATGAAGAATATCAAAAATTATTTCTAGATAAGTGATCTTGTATTATGAAGAAGGATAAGAAGATCACTAAGGACTTATTTTGATGTGACAACTTCATATTATAGGTTCATGGATGTATTCAACAAGAAAATGTTATTGTTTCTATAAACCCTAATAGAAAACATAATTTTATCAATGTTAATTTGGCTAAAAGATTACAGGTTCTTACAAAGAATATTCAAAGCACACATGTTGAGGGTGAAAATTTGCATATCTTTAAATATTTGAAGATTACCATGGATAAATATGTGTTGCATTCAAATTTTTATGCTATAAATATGGATGATGTGGATGTTGTTTTGTGATATCCTTGGATGAAATTAGTTGGTACAATTAATATTAATGTGCAAAAGAATTTTTTGAAACTTTGGTTCAAGAGAAATAAAATTACATTGTAGGATATTTCTCTTACTGAATAAGAAGGGCCCAAGGAGGCACATGAAGTAGTACTCGTCGGGAAACAAATTGTAGTACCTAGTGACACATCAGATGAACAGTCCAGTGTTGAATCAGAAGAAGAGACTCTAGAAGCAATTGAATAAAACAAAAGGGAAAACAAGAAGAAGAATCTATAGAACCACATTTTGAAGAGTCAAAGGCAAACTAATCAAAAGTTAAGGTTGAGGTATATCTCCTGCACCCACACCACATAGAGAAATAACAGTCATCAAGACAAGGGTGTGCACATCAAAAAACTTACTATGGATCAACATGGAATTAGCGAGGGAACCGGTATGGATGAACATGGAGGAATAAAATAAATACATGGAGATACTAGAGTAGCGCAATGAAGACATGGATTCCAAGAAGAAATCAAAATCCAGATCGAGAAAGGGCCACAATTGGACCCCATGTCCACATTTCACTAGGATGGATGGATGCTAGTGCATGGTACCGGTTGACTACATTGCTCAATAGGTCATATTATATGGTTTATTCCCATGTTTCAAGTACAAAACATGCTAAGGGGGATGGAATGTAATGTACCTAGGGAGGATAATATGGCGTAATATGGGGTACCGAAGGGAATAATGAATATAATGTGGCCATAATATTGGAATAGGTCCACTATGTAATTAAAAGGAAATAATATAATAATAAGGGGTAGTTGGCATAAGACCCCTATGAATACTCATGAGAAAGTATAAATACACATGGGTATCATTGTATTGGATATGTGTTGAATTGCATTGTCTTGTAGCAAGCATGTCTTGTTGAGTAATTCCTTCCACAAGGAGCATATTATGGTGTTACCCTACCTTAAGGGTTCTTCTTTGTATATTCTTGTTGTTGTTCATGGTGAATGTTTGGTATCCTGGTGTTTAGGGTTTATTTTTGAAGTTTTGTGGTGGATTATCTCGTATATCTTTGAAGTTTTACTACAGAAGAGCCGCATAGATCTGCAATCACTGATAAAGAGGGAAAAGAATCAGAGTTTGGAGAAGAAAAAATGGTCATGTAGGCCTAGATAAGGTTCGAGAGAGGGATTGTGCACAGGGCTAGGGTGGAACCCTAAGCATCGTGGACCGCTTCGGTCATGCAAGATCCATCCTCTTAGATCACATTAGTTCCATTGTGTTTGTACTATAAATAATATTTCTCCATTTTTTATATTAGCAATTTGAATTGCTTTCAAAATAATAGCTATAGCAATTGTAATATCTATACTATACGTAAAAGTAAATCAATTTGTTTGAGAAATGAAGTTCCTTTTGTTGTAGTTGTAACTTACATATAGAAACTAAACCATCGATTTGTTTGATCTCTCTTAAAAAAAATTGATACTCTTTTTTTTAAAACCGAAACTGGGAAATTTATATTATAAAATGTTGTTCCTAGGTTTATAGTAGTATTACATATACTTCATGTTTAAAAATTGAAACAAAAAGTGATAGATCCTTGCTTTCCAAATACAAAATTTAAAAATATCTTTGAACAAAATCTCTAGTTATTACTACAATTATATGTTCTATAAAAGACTCCTAGAATATTAATAACTTAAAAAAACATCATACTTAATGGAACACATGATGATTACCAACATCATCGAGATCAACATTTGAAGGTATCGAGTCTTGTCTTCCAATTTACATATATTCTTGAACCAATTGGTGCACTGTTTCTTCTTCCTTTTGTTGAAATATTGGCCAATACTGAGAGGGGGGTGGGGTGAATCAATATTGCTTCTTCTTTTAAAATTTTAACAATTATTAATTAAAAAATTAATTAATCATAACAATTGATCAACAAGAATGTACTGAATACAAAAATTTAAAACGAACAATAACAAGTACAAGTTACAATTGTGTGAGAGACACCAATCTCTCTTCTTCTTAGCACCAACTCAAGGAGACACCAATCTCCTGGTTTCAGAGCACCAACTCTAGGAAGCACCAACTCCCATGTTTCAGAGCACTAAATATAGGAAGCACCAAATCCCTTATGAAACAAAATTTAACCTGCAAACGATTGCAATCCTCCCGAGCTCGTCCCTACCACCCTCACTACATAAAAAAATTACAGTTTATTTCTTGGACTCTGCTCCTTTTGATCTTCTGAAGTAGACTGCAGAGACACTTTCCTTCTTACCATTTTTCTTTGTTTATATAGTCTCTCAAGAGGTATATGATATTGAATCAATGTGTCTTTTTGTAAAAGAGAAAATGAACCAATGTGTCTTTTTAATAATAAAACAGTGCACCTCTTCATTTAATTAACACAAATGCTTAATTTTTTGTTTATTAATTGATTTTAATTTAAAAAGGCATCCAAATCAGAGAGTGATTTTCGTACGAAAATTCTGGAGTGACAAAAACAAATTTTAAAATTCTATGACATGGATTTTGTGCAGAACATGCCCAATTAGCCAACTCGTGTGTAGTTTCCCCAGAAAATGTGTGAGGTGGATGGTACAGAAGGTTATTTGAAGGAAACTTGCTGAGATTTTTATACCATATCCTTGACACCTAATGTCTTCTATTGAAGCACCATATTTGACCCTTTCTTCTTGTATTTAGAGCACAATAACTTATTTTTGAGGTTCCATTGTAAAGGTCTTCCAATTATATCTTCATGGAGTGAACAAGCCCTTCACTTTTGTTCAATTGCTTCTTCTGTGAATGGATGCTAGTAACATAAGTCAACATAAACTTTTTCTAGGATACTAATATAAATACATAAACATTAATCAACTTCTCAGTGACCATATTATCCTCTTTCCATCAATGCCAACAACATACAATATGTCTAATATTGACCATATTGATCTCCTTTGACATCAATGCCAACACCATATCCAACATTCTCCCCATTTGGCATTGATGGAAACACGGTAAAAACCCCTTATTTTTTAATTGGGTTTTATTGTTTCTCCTCTCTCTTTGACAACAATGACATAAGTGATTTTTTTTCTCCCCCTATCTGTCACATACCCACTACGACAACCTAGATTTTTCATCTTTTCTTCGAGGGATAGAATCCCCGAATTTCTATGGGGCCTAGCACAGACCATCCCTTCCCTTATCCTCCTCCATGTGATCGTTGGCTATGACAACAGGCCTTACCAAAAAGGCGCTTTCAGCTTTCGCATTTTGGGATTTCAGTGTGCGAGCTCTCCCCAGCTCCCTGTCCCTTGAAATGCCAAAACCCGAAATGGGGTTAACAAGATCCTTGGCTCCCCTTTTTCCTACTCCATGTGACCACCTCAGTGAACACACGTTAACACCAAATGGCGCTACCAAAACTTGAATTTCAAGATTTTTGTTGCAAGGAACCCTTGTTCCTTCAATCCCCGAAACCTAAAAGCTCGATATCATCCAGACCTACGGTCTAGATCATCGACTTGATCAACGCCCCGGATTAAATGTCGGCATTCTACCTTTCGAGATTTTGGCGAGGTCTTCACTCCTATTTCTCTGATCTCAAGAACCCTGATGACTTTAGATCTTCGCCACGCGTCCTCTACAAATGGACGGTCCAGATTCTTTCGGGACCCGAAATGTCGATTCTCGAGTTTAGACCCTTGATTAACTGCTAGAGCCTACCTCCTCCTTCTACCACATGACCCTTTCATATGACCTAGGGCTCATCCACAGAGCGCGTCGGGGTTTTGTATATCGGGATTTCACGACTTGCGAAGACGAGGGGTCTTGCCCTCTGGTTTCCTGAATGCCGAAATGTCGAAAATTGTTCACACTAAACCGACTCATCCACAAAGCGCGTCGAGGTTTCGTATACCGGGAATTCACGACTTGCGAAGACGAGGGGTCTTGCCCTCTGGTTTCCCAGATGCTAAAACGTCGAAACTTATTCACACTAAACCGATGGTCCAGATCACTCATGGATCAACGACCACGATCACGTCACGATTTCGCGAATCGTGAGTTTGTGCGGTCTTACCCTTTGACCACTCCAAGTCGCGATTCAAAGAAATGCTACCCAACTGCCACGTTTCTTGTGCCGATGGACGGTTCCGAGTACTTCGGGACTTTCAGGACTTCGTCGAGTCCACTTTCCTGCCTATGCAAGGGTTAAGATCGACGGTCAATAGACCTCCGACAGATTCTTGGATCTATGGCCCTAGATCCCATTGCTACTTGTGAAGGATGAATGGGACGAGGTATTAACGCATGCGCTCCTCCTCTAGATCCATCGGTCATGAAAAATCTGGGGTATTTCCGAAAGGATTCCGACCGTTCGTCTACCAAACGATGGGGTATTCTCTTTCGATAAATGGGACTCGCTATCCTTTCTGAGCTTGATTCACGAGATTCAACCTCTCGGGGCTTCGAACTCCTACGACTTCGAAACCTGAGAGAACTACTATTTCTTGTACAAGGTTTCCAGACCCAGGTCATCTGGACCTTCAGATGATTCTTGGGTAATTATCCCTAGGCTTGGTGACCTGACTGAGATGCCTTCCTAATTCGTCGAGCTATGAACTCTGTGACCGAGGTAAAGTAAACTTGTGGGTTTGCTATAACGATAGTCTTTTCAAGGAACTCACTCTGACTCTGAAATGTGAGGAAACTCCCTGGAAAAAGGTGCCTTCAGTAAATTAAACCAGGACAGAGCGCGAGTCAAGTAGATGGGACAATTCTCATGAGAATGGACTCGTATTCTGAAATTATTCATCCTATACATAAATCGATTATGGTCATATATAAGTATAGGCATGCATCCATTATTCTCAATCAAAACACAAGGCAATCACTTCTATACAAAAACCATTTATGAGCATATAAACATGAGCATGCATCCAGGATATTCAATTCAAAATACAAGACATAAACACTTATCAGAAACACCAGGCGTGACGTGACTGCTGAGAGGGGTGCTCATTTCCACCCAACCATAGGCTCAGTGACTCCAAACGGATTTACCACTAGCCACCCCCGAGCTAGACCATGATGCTTGAGATTCAGTCTCCTACTTCCAGCTCAACAGAAGTCAAGGACGAAGGTTACTCTCCTTCTCCTCTGTTCAGAACTCCTTGTATTTCTAGAGTTCCTCCTGTTTCTCTTCCGTGATCCCTATCGCGCGTGTTCTATCTTCCTGTTCCCCGCACTTCCTTTCTTGCCTTTTCTACAAGATTGCATGTGGCGCGAATTGCCCCATCCATGGTCAAGTCTGAGAGCTTCTACAGATGGGCGGATCGCCCCTATCCCCTCATTAAATCTTGACGAGCCTCCCCACCTACCATCCTGATGGGTAATTTATTCCAGGGTCAGAGAGTTGCTTTGGTCTTTGAGCAAGTAAAAACTAGTATGGAATTGGTTCAGTGGAAGTTAACGCAACCATTCCACGTCCCTTCCACCACCTCTCATTAGCCATCGTGGTCTCTTTTAGCACATCCCCTCCCAGCATTCATGCAACTCGTATTCATAACATAATTTACATTCATCGACCTTTTATACAAAGGTCCGTCAAATTAAACATTCACATTTTTGGGTTTGCCATAGTTCTTGGCCAATATAGTTATTTTTACAAGCTGGGGGAAACAAGGTGTTACAATTCCCTCCCCCTTAAAGGAACATCATCCTCGATGTTCTATCTATCCATATGACATGTATGTACAGAAGTAAACAAAATCAGATATGCCTGTTTCATGGCATCTTCCATTTCCCACATAGCCTCATCTGGGCCAAAATGTTTCCACTGCACCTTGACCTGTGCAATGGTTCGGTTCCTGAGTGGGGTTTCCTTTCTGTCTAGTACGCATTGAGGTTTTGGCAGGTATTCTCCCTCCGGTTACACCTGGATCACAGACCAGTCAATTATATGATTAGAATCATGTACATATTTCTTCAATAATGAAACATGGAAAACATTATGTTCTTTTACTATGGGAGGAAGTGTTATCCTATATGCTATAGGTCCCACTCTATCTAAAACTTCAAAGGGTCCACAATATCGAGGTGCCAACTTGGCACAAGATCCCATCCTCAAGAAACTCTTCCTGGGCCTAACTCTGAGATATACATGGTCTCTCGTCTTGAATTCTCTTGGAGTTCTCTTTCAGTCGGCGTAACTTTTCTGTCTGTTCTGAGCGACCTTTAGATTTTGTTTTATCTGAGTCACTAGTTTTATTTCAACATGTCGGGTCCAATAGTAATTGTGTTCACGGGATTACTCCAACTGACTGGAGTGGTGCATGGTCTACCATAGAGGAATTCGAAAGGGCTCATCTTCAGGGATTCTTGGTAGCCATTGTTGTAGGCGAATTCCACCAGTGGAAGGTAATCTTCCCACTTTTTGGGTTGATGCATTACATGCATCCTTAGCATGTCTTCTAATATTTGGTTCACTCTTTCCGTCTGTCCATCGATTTGAGGATGATAGGCTATGCTAAACAGTAATTTGGTCTCCAGACCAACCATCAAGGATTTCCAAAATTTGGAAGTAAATTTCGTGTCTCTGTCAGACACGATCTCTTTAGGCATACCATGTAGTCTGAATATCTCCTTCATGAATATGTTGGCAATGTCTATTACCTTGCAAGTCGACTTGATGGGGATAAAATGAGTGGACTTGCTCAGTTTATCCACCGCTACCATGATGGCGTCATTCTGTTTGGTCGATGTTGGTAATCCGATGATGAAGTCCATGGAAATGGCTTCCCATTTCCATTATGGGATTGGTAGAGGTTGTAATAATCCTGCTGGGTATCGGTGTTCTGCTTTAACTTGTTGGCATTTTATGCATTTGGCTAAGTACTTAGCTATGTCTTTCTTCAATCCAGGCCAATAGAATTGTTTCATGGTGGTCGTGATCATCTTCTGGTATCTTGGATGACCATTATATGGTTTTTTATGTAGTTCATCCATTATGAACCTCATCAAGTCGTCACAATCTAGAATATACAATCTCTTTTTGTAAGTTAGCGGGCCTCCATCTATCATCTGGTAGCCTTCATACTTTATCCCTGTGCATTCTTTCTCCAGGTACGAGGTTACGGTCTGGAAGAATGTGTCTATTTATTGTGCATTCTTAACTCTTTCCCCGACGTTGGTCTCGCAAGTGCTCACCGCTGCCAGATGGATTGTTTTCATACTTCTGCTAAAGGCATCGGGCACCTTATTTTCCTTTCCCTTGATATGTTTGATTTTGAAATCAAACTCACTAAGAAGGGTCATCCACCTAGCTTGTCTAGCATTGAGTTTTGGTTGGTCAAACAAATGTCGCAATCCACAGTGGTCTGTCATGAGTACGAATTTCCTTCCTAGGAGGTAATGCCTCCACATTTTCAAGGCATGCACTATGGCGGCCAGCTCTAGATCATGGGTCACATAATTGGCTTCGTGATCATTCAATTTTCGGGATTCATAGCAGACTACACTTCCTTATTGCATAAGGACTACCCTGAGCCCTTCCTTATAGGCATTTGTGCACACAAGGAAGTTGTTTTCAGGATCAACGATCTTCAGCATGGGTGCATGGGTCAGAAGGTGTTTCAGGGATTGAAATCTTTCTTCACATTCTTGTGTCCACGTGAATTTAGCTCCCTTCTTCTGGAGGGCAGTGATTGGACAACCAATCTTGGAGAATCCTTTTATAAATCTCCTATAGTATCCCGCTAAGCCCATAAAAGATCTGGTATCTGAAACATCCTTTGGGGTAGTCCATTCCATGATAGACAGGATTTTGTCAAGGTCTACTGTTACTCCTTTTTCATATATGACATGGCCCAAGTAATGTATTGCACTTGCTAAATTTGGCATAGAGTTGATGTTCTCTTAGCACTTGAAGCACAAGTCTAAGATGTTCCTCATGTTCCTCTCTATTCTTGGAGTAAATTAATGCATATCGTCAATAAAAACCAATACAAATTTGTCTAGGAATTTGCTGAGCACATTGTTCATCAAGCACATAAAAGTGGCAGGGGCATTGGTTAATCCAAATGGTACTACCACAAACTCATAGTGACCATATCTCGTCCTGAAGGCAGTTTTGTGGATGTATTCACCCTTGATTCGGACTTGATGGTATCCAGATCTCAATTCAATCTTTGAGAAGATGGAAGCACCTCCCAATTGATCGAACAAGTCATCAATCTGGGGTAAGCAGTACTTGTTCTTTATGGTTACCTTATTGAGCTATCTATAATCTATGCACAGCCGAGGGTACCATCTTTCTTCTTCACAAACAAAACTGGTGCTCCCCATGGGGAAACTCTGGGTCGGATATAGCCTTTGTCCATCATTTCTTTTAGTTGTAATTTAAGCTCAACTAGCTCGGGTGTGCTCATCTTATAGGATGTCCTAGACACGGGCACTGCTACTGGTGCAAGTTCTATTGAGAATTCAATGTCCCTTCTCGAAGGTAAACTTGGTACCTCTTCCAGAAACACATCTCTATATTCTCTTAGTGTGGGGTGGTCTTTGAGGCTTGGTTTTTCATCTTCAACTGATTCCAACACCTATATCGCATATAGTGGACATCCCTTTCTGCAATACTTTCTCATTTGAAGGGTTGATATTCGTCTCACCGAGACAGGTTTTTGGATCCCTTGAAGGGTTATCCTTCTTTCTTCTTCACTTACAAATTCTAAGGTTTTATGGTAATAGTCCAGTCTGGCTTTATATGTGGCTAGCCAGTCCATACCAATCAACAAGTCATACGATCCTAGGGGTAGTATGTTAAGGGTTGCTTGGGTGGGGAATTCACCCATAGTGAATTGGCAAGATGGTATGACCTCTGCTACCTTTCTTTTGGTGCCAGTGGCTAACTGTACCAACCATGGCTTGGCATTTTTATATGGCTGTAATTTACACTTATCAATAGCCTTAGGAGCTATATAACTCAAATTTGAACCAGGGTCAATTAGAATAGACACTAGATGGTCGGTGATCGTACCTTCCATCTCCACCACTGAAGCTTGGTGGTGAGCTTGTTTATTATCCACGGCTGCATAAATTTCTGGCATACTCCTGGCCACGTCATTGACGGTGGTAGCTTCTTGAACATTGTAAATTCTTCGACCGTTCTGTTTCCAGTGCGGGCAGTCCCTCAGTAGATGTTCTTCTTCATAACCCCAACATTTCAAGGGTTCTCTCTTTGGGTTATCAATATTTCCTGGGGTAGATCCAAAAGGTTTATTTCCGCTCTGGGAGGGGAAATTCTGCAGGTGTACACTTTGGGTTGGGAAGCTCATCCTTGAGTCCTTTTTATAGTTTTTAAATCTTGGGGATTTAAAACCCTTTTTCTGGAATCCCGAACTATTCTTCTGCTTCCAGCCTTCACGAAGTTTTGTCTGATGCCCAAGTTGTTCATAACAATATCTTGCCTTTTAGATAGTGTCTTCTAGGGTCTTTAGCTCATCAAACTCAATCATGTTCTGATAGTCCTTATGTAGTCCACTGATGATTCATTGCACCTTTGCCTTTTCTGCTTTTATATAGGGTACGTACCTCAGCAACTCGAGGAATCTGCTGACATATTCCTCTATGCTGAGTTGCCCCAGCTTGATTTCATAGAATTCTTTAGTCTTTTCATGGAAATAATTTTTTGACAGATACTTCTTCCTGAAGTATTTCTCAAACCGTTCCCAAGATAGGTCTTCTTCATGAATCCCTTTTACGTTCTTAAGGTCTTCCCACCAAATGGAAGCCTTCCCATTCAGGTTGAAAGTGGCTACTTGGGCCTTCAAGTTTTCTGAGAAGTCATGGACTCTGAAATACTTCTTTAGTCCAAGCAGTCAGGCCTCCTCTTCCTCTCCCTTCTTTATTTCACCGTCGAAAGAGGGTGGTTTGGCCTTCTTGAATTCTTCGAGATTATGATTTTTTGAATGATTTCGCTTCTTCCGTTTTCTTCGGGAATAAGAACTAGTTCTGCTACTAGAAGATTCCTCTGAATCACCAGTTTCCTTTCCAGATGAATCGTCAGACGCTTGTCCCTTATCTCTGGGGTGGACCTTTCTCGAGGTTCTCTTCCCAGTGTGGCCACTTAAAAGACCACATTTATGTATCTCAGGTGGACTTCGACTTTTATTTGTCTGTCGTTGGTCCACATGACTAGTGTCAGGTCCATGCTGCAATTGTCTTTGTATGTCGGATAAACTCTGCAGCAAGACTGCATTAATTTTCGTTTGCTTCTCTTGCTCTTTTATCAATCTCTCATTGTTGTCCTTGCAGCTCTATAGTTCGACCATGAGGCTTCTCACAGTCTCAGCTAGATCTAGAGGGGTCTCTACCGCTCTCCTTTCGTCAGACTCTTTGTCTCTATTGTGGGAGCCATCCCCCACTTCGTGGTGCGTCACCATTCTATGCGCCTGCAGTTTCCCGTGGTTGATCGTCTACTTGTTGTGTAGGAAAAACACTTGTTGTTAGTCAACATTATATTCATTCACAATTAGCGCATAATTCATATTTTTCAAATGCATACACACAATAGAAATTTTCATTCTTAACTTCAGCTTTTGATAAAGGGGTTAGGATAGAGAGTTATTCCTTTTAAGAGTACTTCAAATGGAGTTTTTTTGCAACTTGTCCATGATCCCAAGTAGGCCAAGTGTTGTAACCATGCTCTGATACCAATTTGTCACATACCCACTATGGCAACCTAGATTTTTTGTCTTTTCTTCGAGGGACAGAATCCTCGAATTTCTATGGGGCCTAGCGCAAACCATCCCTTCCCTTATCCTCCTCCATGTGATCATTGGCTATGACCATAGGCCTTACCAAAAAGGCGTTTCCAACTTTCGCGTTTTGGGATTTCAGTGTGTGAGCTCTCCCCGACTCCCTGTCACTTGAAATGCCGAAACCCGAAATGGGGTTAACGAGCTCCTTGGCTCCCCTTTTCCCTATTCCATGCGACCACCTCAGTGAACACACGCTAACACCAAATGGCGCTACCGGAACTCGACTTTCGAGATTCCTGTTGCAAGGAACCCTTGTTCCTTCAATCCCCGAAACCCAAAATCCCGATATCATCCGGATCTACGGACCATATCGTCGACTTGATCAATGGCCCGGATTAAATCCCGACATTCTACCTTTTAGGATTTTGGCGGGGTCTTCACTCCTATTTCCCCGATCTCCAGAACCCTAACGACTTTAGATCTTCTCCACGCGTCCTCTACAAATAGACGGTCCAGATTCTTTCAGGACTCGAAATGTCGATTCCCGAGTTTAGACCCTTGATTAACTGCTAGTGCCTACCTCCTCCTTCTACCACATGACCCTGTCCTGTGACCTAGGGCTCATCCACAGAGCGCGTCGGGGTTTCGCATACCGGGATTTTGCGACTTGCAAAGATGAGGGGTCTTGCCCTCTGGTTTCCCAGATGTCAAAACGCCGAAACTTATTCACACTAAACCGGCTCATCCACAGAGCGCGTCGGGGTTTTGTATACCGAGATTTTGCGACTTGCGAAGACGAGGGGTCTTGCCCTCTGGTTTCCCAGAAGCCGAAACGTCGAAACTTATTCACACTAAACCGATGGTCCAGATCACTCATGGATCAATGATCACGATCATGTCACGATTTTGTGAATCGTGAGTTTGTGCGGTCTTACCCTTTGACCACTCCCAGTCGCGAGTTAGTGAAATGCTACCCAACTGCCACGTGTCCTGTGCCGATGGACGGTTCTGAATACGTCGGGACTTTCAGGACTTCATCGAGTCCACTTTCCTGCCTATGCAAGGGTTAAAATCGACGATCAATAGAGCTCCGACAGATTCTTGGATCTACGGTCCTCAATCCCATCGCCACTTGCGAAGGTTGAAGGGGTCGAGGTATTAACGCCTGCTCTCCTCCTCTAGATCCATCGGTCTTGAAAAATCTAGGGTATTTCCGAAAGGATTCCGACCGTTCGTCTACCAAACGATGGGGTATTCTCTTTCAAAAAATGGGACTCGCTATCCTTTCTAAGCTTGATTCATGAGATTCAACCTCTCGGGGCTTCGAACTCCCATGACTTCAAAACCTGAGAGAACTACTCTTTCTTGTACAAGGTTTCCAGACCCAGGTCATCTAGACCTTCAGATGATTCTTGGGTAATTATCCCTAGGCTTGGTGACCTGACTAAGATGTCTTCCTAATTCGTCGAGCTATGAACTCCGTGACCGGGGTAAAGTAAACTCGTGGGTTTGCTATAACGATAGTCTTTTCAAGGAACTCACTCCGACTCTGAAATGTGAGGAAACTCCCCGGAAAAAGGTGCCTTCGATAAATTAAACCAGGACAGAGCACGAGTCAAGTAGATGGGACAATTCTCAAGAGAACGGACTCGTATTCTGAACTTATTCATTCTATACATAAACTGATCATGGTCATATATAAGTATAGGCATGCATCCATTGTTCCCAATCAAAACACAAGGCAATCACTTCTATACAGAAACCATTTATGAGCATATAAACATGAGCATGCATCCAGGATATTCAATTCAAAATACAAGACATAAACACTTATCAAAAACACCAGGTGTGACGCGACTGCTGAGAGGGGTGCTCGTTTCCACCCAACCGTAGGCTCAGTGACTCCAAACGGATTTACCACTAGCCACCCCCGAGCTAGACCATGATGCTTGAGATTCAGTCTCCTACTTCCAGCTCAACAGAAGTCAAGGACGGAGGTTACTCTCCTCCTCCTCTTTTCATAACTCTCTGTATTCCCAGAGTTCCTCCCGGTTCTCTTCCGCGATCCCTATCGCACGTGTTCTCTCTTCCTGTTCCCCACACTTCCTTTCTTTCCTTTTCTACAAGATTGTGTGTGGCGCGAATTCCCCCGTCCATGGTCAGGTTTGAGAGCTCCTACGGATGGGCGGTTCGCCCCCATCCCCTCATTAACTCTTGAGGAGCCTCCCCACCTACCATCCTGATGGGTAATTTATTCCAGGGTCAGAGAGTTGCTTTGGTCTTTGAGCAAGTAAAAACCAGTATGGAATTGGTTCGGTGGATGTTAGTGCAACCATTCCAGGTCCCTTCCACCACCTCTCATTATCCATCGTGGTCTCTTTTAGCACATCCCCTCCCAGCAATCATGCAACTCGTATTCATAACATAATTTACATTCATCGACCTTTTATACAAAGGTCTGTCAAATTAAACATTCACATCTTTGGGTTTGCCATAGTTCTTGGCCAATATAGTTATTTTTACAAGTTGGGGGAAACAAGGTGTTACACTATCCATGTACTCCTCCTCTGATGAAACCTATACAATTCAATTATATATGGAGATTATCCCCAATTGTTTTCTAAGGTATTCAAAAGTACACATGAGTAAAAGTTTTGTGAATATATCTACAATCTGTTATGTATTATCCACATATTCCACTTTAACAACTTTTTGAGAAACCTGTTCCCTTAAAAAATGAAATTTGATTGGGATATGCGTGGTTTGTTAGTGCATGACATGATGATTAGAAAGGTTTATGGCACTAGTATTGTCATAGCTAAGAAGAATTGGATGATCATAATTTACTTATAGGTCTTCTATGGTTTGTTTCATCCAAATTACTTGAGTGCAGCAGGTGGCAGCAACAATATATTTAGCTTTTGCTATTGACAGTGACATAGATGCTTTCTTCTTACTTAGCCATGATACTAGACACTTTCCTAGGAAGAATGCTCCTCCACTGGTGCTCTTCCTATCATCCACACTACCAACCCAATCTGCATCAATATATGCATTTAATGTAAAATCTTTTGTTTTTGGAAACCATAATCCAAAATCCATGGTATCTCTTAGATATCTTAATATCCTTTTACTTCCTTAAAATGAGTCTCTTTAGGTGCAGATTGAAATTTGTCTATTAGTCCTACAACTTGTATGATATTAGGTCTTGTTGTTGTTGCATATAATAGGCTACCAACCATTGATATGTACATGGTTTGGTTTATCTTTGGTAAATCATAATCTAAGCTTAGTTTGCATCCTGTAACCATGGGATTGCTCATAGGTTTGCAATTTTCCATTTGAAATTTATTTAGCATTTCTTTGATATATTTGGTTTGGGAAATGAATATCCCTTTGTCTGTTTGAGTAACTGGTAAACCCAAGAAGAATGTTAGTTCATCGTGTTATCCAGATTTTGTGGAATAACTAAGGAGATTACGTATGGAGGTCGACAGGTTGCATATATGGAATGCCGAGAGACTACATGACCAACATTATCCACTTGTGCAGATGGAGATCCTTCTCATCGCCACAGAGATCAGGATTTCCAGATGGAATCCACCACACCAGCTAGCTTCTGAGAGGCATTGGGTCGTGATCCACGAGGTACAAGTCAAATATTATGGTGAGTGTCATTTCAATATTTGAGGCATTTGAGTATGTTGTATCTTAAATTGCTTTAGATTTCATGACACATGCTTGGACATTATGATTTTTTATTTGTTTCACCTTGGTGGTTGACATTGTTCCCTAGTAAATTGTCTTCCTCGGGAATGGGTTTTCTACTAACAATTCCCTTGACGAGCCATCATACCGCTCCCAACCATACTTACCACTTTCCATCACTTAAACCCCCCATTTCCTTGTCTCTTGGGATTTTGGGGTGTATTCACCCAATTGTCCCTCATTCTATGGGAAGAAGGGGTTGAAGGCTTAGAAGGATTGTTGTTGGATAAAATTTAAAAGCCTATATATATCAAACTTCTAGATGCTTTGCCTAGGAATCCCCCAAGAAAGCATTGAAACACTTCTCTGCAAGAAAAGGGGGACCCACAAGAATAAATTATAGAATGATTAGGGGGTTAGTTGGAGGATAGGATGTCTCATAATGATCCAACTTACCATGATCATAGGTATCTAGTGGTATGGCATTACCATCATCCGACCACCAAGCCAGGGTAGTGGCTCTCAGTTGCATGACTGAGAGAAAGGGGGTCTCATCACGAGCCAACCTTCCCATTTCCGCAAGGTATTTATGAGTGACACTGTCATTATCTGGACACCATGTCAGGAATGTGACCGTCAACTCATCCTTAAAACATGAAAGAAATAAATAATGGAAAAACAATGGGCTTGGAAAAATTGCATTTTCAAACGAAGGTGTCACACACCCTCTATAGAGGCACACATGAATGAGACACTGCAACCCTTGTATGCCATGAACCCCATGCCCATTGAATCTTGATCCTTAACCACTTCATCCAATTTACATGGCTTATATAGGGATCACTTGGGAAACACTCCTTGATCTAGGGAAGATCTACCCAATAGGACACCTCGTTAACCCTCCCTTTTCCAAGCTTGGAGAGCCGCATAATGTCTTTGAGCACTTACTTGTTTGACAAGGTGGGTAATATTTGATGCACATGCTTAGGTGGCTCATTTATTTATTTGATTTACTCATAATGGTATTTTGACTTCAAATCCTTGGAGGGCATGCTTATTTTTCTTTGCAGGACCTAGTTGGTGGACAATTTTGGAGGAACAAGCCTAGCTTGGGCTCCCATGGGGATTGAAGCCCATAGGATGGATGCCAAGGGCCTGCATGCCAAATGAGATTAATTTACCTTTGGAGAACTAGAATATGACTTGATATACATTTCCTAGCCCTCACATGCCAAAAGTTTTGCCTAGAAGAGGTAAAACGTCATCTTTTGGAAGCTTGGCGTCATGCTTGAGGGGCTTGAGGTGGTGATGGCTACACATGGCACGTTTTGAAGGAATAAACCCTTGAATCATGAAGAAAAGGGTTGGATTGGAGACACACATTCTTTGGAGGCCCAACCCTACCATATCCAACTCGATGTTTGGCCTAAAAGGGCCAAAACGTCCCTCCTAAAGGGGTGACGTCACTCTTAGGGTTTTCTTTTGTGCAAAAAGTAGAATTTAAATATGAATTGTTTAGTATTATTTGTGTAAAGGGGAAATATTAGGGTTTTTGACCCCCAGTCTTGTGTTTTACCCTAAATTTATGTGGAAAAACTATTCTAGCAAGATTTTGTATAAATAGAGATCATGAGATCTCATTTTAAAACATAAATCTCCCATTGTGAAGAGCTAAGGACTGAAATTTTTGCTACCTTTGGATTTCTTCTTGTCTCTTGTGCTATGGAATGGTTTCTTTGATTATGGTGATGATGATGATGATGCGCTATCTCTTGGAGGTCACTTCTAGCATATTGTGGTGGTTTACAATGGCATGTTAAATGCTTTTCTTGGATTGGTATCATCCTTTACTTTGTTATTATCATTGGTAATTAAAGTTAAGGTTGTTTTGGCTAAGGCTAGATAGGGAGTATAAGAACATACAACCCTATCTTAGTTTCCACCATAATTGTTAAGCTTTGAAATTATTTGCAAAGGTTTTGGTTAAGGAAGTATAAGGATATACAACCCTTAATTTCAAACCCTAGCTAGGTTACTTGCCTTGGGGAATAAGATTATTTATACCCCCAAGGATCTAGTAGCCCTAGCTCTTTCTCTTGACCCCATAACCAATAGTAAGGAACTGATCAATTTTCAATTTTGCATTGGAGATATAAAATATTTGCATTGGTAAACGTGGAAATTTCACTTTTTGAAGCTCTCTCACTTGGATTGTGTACTTGATGCTACTAGAATCCTTGCCTCCTTGAGGCATCGTCTTTCTCCAAAAGATTATTACTATTGTTAGAAACTAACCCTGCAACCATAAGGTTGCATAAACCCTAACTATTCTAACCCTAATATCTCACAAACCAACCCTAAACATAACTTCGCTCATAACTTACCTTTCTACCGTCAATATTTTCTAAAAGTTTGCCACTTTATTCTACTTTGTTAAATACAATTTTTGGGTGGTTTCTTTTTGGATTTTGGTATCTAGATTCACTGTTGTCACAACAAGTCTGCTAAAACCATAAGGCTTCAAAATAATTTTTCATACATCTTTTGTGACAACCATAACTCATTGCTAAGTCTCATGCTATAGATCGTGAAATTCTCTAGTGTTTATCTACTTTATTTCAAGCACATTCCATTGGAATTTTAGAAACTTGTTAGAAAATCTAATACTTGTTTCTTTGCTGATATACATTGTTATATGTTGTTGAAAATTAGGGACATCAAGCCTAACTTTCTAATCTAACTAACATATTATACTGCATAGTGGTTTTCATTGTGTCTCGAGCAGGTACTAATTTCTCGACAATTCATCCAAGGCTTTGGTAACCTAAAGACAACCTAAGACTCATTATCAACCTTCCATTTCCATATAGAATATTGACTTTTAGGGGCTTCACTCTTTTCATTTCCATTCTCACACCCCTTTCCCCCTAGGGTAATCGATATTGCCTCCCAAGAGTGACCTAGTCACCCTTGAAGTGCGGGACCTATATCATGGTGAAATTGGGTATAGTGTCCCATAGTTATCACCATCTTGGTGGTTGGGTCGGACTTTTCCCAACCTACAACTTGTGCGATAACACATCGAACATAGACATCTCAAATTCTTTATGTATTTCTGTAGAAAACCGTTTGCTCAGTATAGTCAAACTACTTCCGAAAATGATATCATCCACATATACCACAACAAAAATCATTGTTTATTTTTCAATTTTGATATATAGGTTGTTGTCAGTAGTCTCTCTCTTGCATCCTTGTTGTTGTAGATAGTCATCAAGCCTTAAGAACCATGCTCTGGGATCTTGTTTAAGACCATACAAATCCTTTTTTAGTTTACATACATAATCCTGATTTTATGTCAACTTAAATCCTTCAGGTTGTTCTAAATAGACTTCTTCCTCTAAGGTTCCATTTAGAAATGCTGACTTGACATCCATTTGATGGATTTTGAAGTTTTTGAAGCATTCAAACTCCAAAAACATTTTGATAGCTTCTAATTTTTCCACTGGGGAAAATGTCTCTTCAAAGTCAATTCATTCAACTTGGCCATATCCCTTGCATGCTAATATGGCTTTATTCTTTATAATATGTCCATTTTCATTAGGTTTATTCTTGAAAATCCATTTGGTCCCTATCACATTTTTGTCTTTTGGTCTTGGGACCAGTTCCCATGTCTATTTTTTCTCTATTTGGTCAAGTTCTTTATTCATTGCTTTTATCCAATATTCATTCTTGCTAGCTTTTGAAAACGATTTGGGTTCTACCAGAGAAAACATTGTCTGTTCTGATTCAAATGTAAGTTTTATTCTAGTTTCTACTCCTACACTTTTATCCCCTATGATTTGGCTTTCAAGGTGATTCTTTTGAACTCTTTTTCAAGGGTGTTTTTTCCTCATCCTTTTCTTCATCAGTTTGTGGTTCATTCTATTGTAGTTCTTCAACATCTTCTTCGTTTTATGATTCACCATCTTCTTCATCATGTGATTCACCATCTTCTTCTTCATCATTATTTCTTCTTCGTTCATCAATTTTTTTATTTATCTTGACATTTGATTTTTCTCAATTTTAGATCATCTACTTTTACACTTGCACTTTCCACTATTTTGTGCAATCTTAGATTATAGCATCTACAAACCTTTTTTATTGGTGAGTAACCAAGAAATATCCCCTCATATGATTTGGAATCAATTTTTCCTAGGTTATCATCATCCCTCCTAATATAGCATTTGCTCCCAAAGACTTTGAAGTGTTTGACTAATGTTGGTTTGCCAAACCATATCTCATAAGGTGTCTTGTCATGGTTAACTCTAAGTTGTTCTCGGTTGAGTATGTGAACTGTTGTATATACTACATCTCTCCAAAACTTATATGGAAGTTTGGGTTCATTCAACATTGTTCTTGCAGCCTCTTGAACAATTTTGTTTTTCCTTTCAACAACTCCATTTTGTTGAGGAGTTCTTGGAGATGAAAATTGTCTCTTGATTCCATGATCTTCACAAATCTTATTGAATTTGTTAGAGGTAAATTCCCCTCCATTGTCTAACCTCAGACATTTTATCTTGAGATCTATCTCATTCTCCACATAAGCTTTGAATGCCCTAAAATTTTCAAATGCCTCTGATTTTTCTCTGAGGAAGTATACCTAGGTCATCCTTGTATAGTCATCAATAATCAACAGGAAAGCAATGTTCTCCTTGTATACTTATAGTCCTAGTAGGTCCACAGAGGTCAGTGTGAACAAGCTCTAAGGTTCTTGATGTAGAATATTCTTTTGCCTTGAATTTGACTTTCGTCTGCTTCCCAAGTTGGAAATGCTTACAAACATGGTCAAAAGGTTTTATAATCTTTGGCATGTCCTTCATTGCTTCCTTTCTACTAGATTTGATCAGATTGTCAAAGCTCAAGTGTCCCATTCTTTTGTTCCACAACCAAATGTCATCTACTTGACTCATGTAGAATTCTTCTTCTTTAATATCTAAAATATATACATTACTTGAGGTCCTTGGTGCAATAGATACTAATTTCCATGATCCTTCCTTCCTGATTTCACATTTATGGGAGTAAAAAATGAGTATATCATGTCCTTGATCAAAAGTTTGGCTTACACTTAGAAGATTAGGATTCATATTTTCAACTAGTAGCACATTGTTTGCTTTATTTTTCTTGTTTCCCAAAGTGATTGTGCCTTTTACAAGTATTCTGGCAGATACATTATCTCCAAATGTGACACTTCCTTTTTCCTTCTTTGTCAGATTGAGAAATATTTTCTTTTATCTCCTGTCATATGCTTAGAGCATCCACTATAAATATACCATTGACACTTTTTGTTCTTGGCATACAAGGCTACTTGAAATTCTGTTACCTTTTGTTCCATGTGTTTTTATTTCCATATCTTTTTATCTTTATTGTTGGGAATGCTTGTCTTCAAGGATTGCATTGGAAATCTACATTCACCGACCTTATGACCATAATTGTTGCACTTGTGAAATTCAACATTGTAATCTTGTAAAGGAGAGAATGAATTATAGTTTCTTTTCTATGCATTATTATTGTTTTTCTTATATCTTTAGACATTTTTAGGATTGTACTTTCTATAGTCTTTACAATGTATTGTTTTTATGTCCAAAATTATTGCAAGACTAGCAATATCCAAGGAAGATATGTTGATATTTATTAGGGGGAGTCCTTCTGGTCACTGTGTTCTTTTTGTTTTCTTTTTCTTTTGTAGGGGGTGTTGATTTCAGTTTATTAGGAACACTCTTTAATGGTAACATCTTCCCCTTGTTATCTTCCCTTTTTAAGGGGATTCTAAAAGCATATGCATAATTGATTGGTTGTTTGTCAGTATTATGGTTGGCAGAGGTTGAATCTTGATCATATCTCAGTCTTGTCTTATCATTTGGTGATCTTTGACTATTAAGAATGTCATTCAAGATTTTTGAACTGTTCTCAAATCTTGATTGGTTGTTTCCTTTCTCACGTTCCCTCTTTAGTTGAACAATTTTAGTCTCTAGCTTCTTACAATCTTTCTATTTTTATTGAGTTGTTTAAGCAAGACTTCCTCATTTATTTTGGCTTCTCAAAGTTGATTCTTCGGGTCAATCGTGATTTGCTATGATTCTTTGATGGTTTTTGAAACTTCCTTTTCTCTTAATTGTTGTGCTTCTTCAAATTCTAGCAGTTGCCCCCTTAGTAACTTGTTCTTCTTTTAATACTTTCTAAGTTCATCTAGAGCACTGATTAGTTCTGCTTCTAGCTATACTTCTCCTTCATCCTCAAAGTTTTCTTCAATCTCAAAAGTATTTTTAGAAATATTATCTTGGGCTTCTATACCCATAAATAGATGTTGTGACTCTTCATCTTCACTTTCTTCAGATGAACTGTTGTCCTCTTTGGTGTAAAATGTCTTCTTCTTTTTGTTTTTGGTTTTTCCCTTTCTATGGTCTTTCTGATTGTAAGCTTCTTCATCGTCATTATCTTATTGTTTGGGATAGGGACATTTGTTAGCGAAGTGTCCAATTTTTCCATAGTTGAAGCATTTGAAAGGTAACTTCCCTTTGTATTTTCCAGAACCTTTCTTGAGTTTTCTTATAAATTTGGCCTCTTCTTCATCTGATATATCTGAGTGATTTTCATTTGGAACATGCTTATGGTTCCTTGTTGCTTTTGATGCTTTGAAGGTTGTTTCCCTTTTTGATGACTTTCTTACTTGATTCTCATTTCATATGCTATAAGAATCCCATGAAGTTCATCCATTGTAAGGTTTTCAAGGTCTTATTGATCTTCCAAGGTAGATACCTTGACATCATATCTCATTGGTAATTATATCAACACATTTTGGACAACAATCTTGTCTTTTATCTCTTCTCCCAATGCTCTAATTGAATTGACTATTTCATCCACTCTTTGAAAATATTCTGCAATGTTTTCTTCCTCTTTTATCTTCATACTCTCAAACTTCCCTTTGTGTGTTTGAAGTTTAGCTTTCTCGAGCTTTCCATCTCCTTCATAGATGATTTTCAGTTTATCCCAAATTTACTTTGTTGCTTTACAATGCATCACTTTTACAAATATAGGATTTGCTAATCCTCCAAGAATAGCATTAATAACTCTTGAATTTTCATTGCAGAGCTTCTTTGCAGCAGTAATAGTAGGTGGAGTATATAGATCAGTGTAACCATTTTCAACATATTTCCAAACATCGCAGCTAAGGGCCATCAGATAGATTTTCATTCTTATACTCCAGAAAGCATAATCATTTCCTTTAAACAATGGTGCTCTGTAGGACATTACTTCTTGTTGATCCATTTGATATCTTCATAATCTACCTTCCATTTGTTAAACTATGGCGAAGGCACTCACTCTGATACCAATTGTTGAAATATTGGCCAATACTGAGAGGGGGGTTGAATCTGTATTGCTTCTTCTTTTAAAATTTTAACAATTATTAATTAACAAATTAATTAATCATAACAATTGATCAACAAGAATGTATTGAATACATAAATTTAAATATAACAATAACAAGTACAAGTTACAATTGTGTGAGAAACACCAATCTCTCTTCTCCTGAGCACCAACTCAAGGAGACACCAATCTCCTAGTTTTAGAGCACCAACTCTAGGAAGCACCAACTCCCTGTTTTAGAGCACCAACTCCCTTATAAAACATGATTTAACCTGCAAAGGACTGCAATCCTCCCGAGCTCCTCCCTACCACCCTCATTGCATAAAATGTTTACAATTTATTTCTTGGACTCTGCTCCTTCTTTTGATCTTCTGATGTAGACTGCAGAGACACTTTCCTTCTTACCATTTTTCTCTGTTTATATAATTGTCTCTCAAGAGGTATATGATATTGAAACAATGTGTCTTTTTGTAAAAGAGAAAATAAATCAATGTGTCTTTTTAATAATAAAACATTGCACCACTTCCTTTAACTAACACAAATGATGACTTTTATGTTTATTAATTGATTTTAATTTAAAAAAGCGTCCAAATCAAACAGTGATTTTTATGCGAAGATTCTGGAGCGACAGAAATGAATTTTAAAATTCTACAACATGGGTTTTGTGCAGAACATGCCCAATTAATCGATGTGCAGGTAGTTTACCTAGAAAATGTGTGAGGTGGATGTTACACGAGGTTCTTTGAAGGAAACTTCTTGAGATTTTTATACAAGATACTTGACACCTACTATATTCTATTGAAGCACCAGATTTGACCCTTTCTTCTTGTATTCAGAGCGCATCAACTTCTTTTTACGGTTTCATTGTAAAGGTATTCCAATGATATCTTCATGGAGTGAACAATCCCTTCACTTATGTTCAATTTCTTCTTCTGTGAATGGATGTCGGTAACATAATTCAACATAAACGTTTGTTAGGATATTGATATGAATACATAAGCATTAATCAAGTTCTCGGTCACCATATTTATCCTCTTTCCATCAATTCCAATAGCATACACTATGTCCAATAGTGACCGTATTGGTCTCCTTTGACATTAATTCCAACACCATGTGCAACACCTTTAATTCCCTACGGGTTGAATTGATTGACATTATTTGGCTTGAATTCCTTGATTGTGCTCCCTTACTCAAACTCGTGACCATATTCCTCAAAATGCTACATTATGCCTCTAAAGTGGCTATATAATGTTTATATTGTACTAATGTGCCCATAATTGAACCTTTGCAATGACTGAGAAGAGGGAGGTCCTATTGCTCTAAATTTTCTCTTCATGGTTCCTCAAAACCCTTCTTACTTATTGCAGTTTCTTGTGATCCACTGAAACACAACAAAGATTAGACCGAAAACCAAATAGAAAACCAAAATTTCAGGCTAAGACCAGTGGAAAATAGAGAAGAAGAGACCCAATGAGATGATTTTTTTCCCACAGAATTTTCTTTAAAAATTCCCAGATTAGATTGAATACATGCATGAAAGCTAGAAATCCTTGGACCCCCTAGCAGGCCGAGCCACCCCCAATCATTTTCTACATTGCATGAGACAAAATTTTCTATAACACATACCACTCCAGATGAACATGACCTAGATACCAACTGATAAATTCCTTTAATGATGAAAAAGCATAGAAATAGAGACGAAGGAAAAGTTCCACTGGAGAGGCCACTAGGTTTGTGACTTAGCAGTCTAAACCAACACAAAACCGCACGACCTCCAACTCCTTGTTCCATTCAGTGACCGAAAATCATAAGTCAAAACCCAAAATTCATAAAACATCTACCTCTCCATGAATCCATTATCCCACCAGGATAGTAATTATCAACCATCTCTTTGTCAAGTTCATGCTACTCCATGAAGTATAACATGTGAAGGAGTACCCCAATGTCATCAAAGTAATTAACCATGCATTAGAAAGGAAGCCCATATTTGGCTGACACGAAGAGATTTAATGTAGCACATCACTCCATTGGATTCATTGTACATTGATTATGGTATGGTTTGTTTCCCTATAGTCTCATTCATCCTAATAACTCCCTCTTTTAGCTTGACAACCTCAATGGCATATGCATATGCTAACTGGTTATTCTCCCTCAAACCTGATGGAATGATAATTGTTGGAACTTGCCAACCTCCTTATGAGCCCAGACTAGGATTGATGCAAGAGTATAATAAATTGGAAGAGAGTTTGAGATCATCCAATTGATTATTGTACTCAAATATCCTACTACACTCTACAAATGAATTTGAAGGTCAACCACTAGATACAATCCTTGTAGCAAGGCATATGCTTCAACTTGATTATTAGATGCCTTCCATAGGCACCATGTGTAGGTTGCTTCTATTTTTCCATTGGGATCGACGATGACCCCCTCGCACCTGCCGCCCTTGATGACTCTTAAATAAACAAGGCAGTCTAATTACTTAATATTATTAAGCCAAACAATAATATTTTAAACTAAATATAAGGAATCATTATAAATTTGGTTCAAACTTAGACTAGTAGGCATTGTCATTTAGCATTTTGAAGACCAATTTGTTTGAACTCTCTTAAAAATTGTTTAATAACTCTTAAGTAAACGAGATAATCCAATTAATTAATATTATTAAGCCAAACAATAATATTTTAAACGAAATATAGGGACCATTGTATGTTTGGCTCAAACTTACACTACTGGGCATTCTAATTTAGGGTAATGAAAAAATTAAATGAATATTTAACCCAATTTTATTGTTTGCATGTACACCACTATTGAGAAAATACGTAAAGATAGAGTAATAGAGATAGGGTACCATTTGTTTGTCCTTTATGCATGCTCCTCAATAGTGAGAGAGCCATATTTTGGTCTTTGTCACCATACTTAAATAATAATTATGTATTCATATTTTTTATTATTATACTTTAACTTGAAAAGCCACAAGTCTTTGGCCAAACTCATCAAATCATTCTATTTACATGAATTAGTTGAGCTACATAATATAATCATTCCATATATCCTCCATTTTGGAATGCAAAGATAGAGTAGTAGAGAGAAAGTACCATTTGTCTATCTTTTATGCATTCTCCTCCACATTAAGAACCATATTTTTTTATTTTTTTTAAAGAAACTGGGAAATATATTTATTTAAAATGTCTACAAGAAATATTACATAATAATTACATAATAGTTGTTTACAGAAACAAAAATCAGTCTGTATTATACTATCAAACTCTATCAAACTCATATTGTAATTTAACTATACTAACATACAATCCAACTATTTTTCGTTTGTACAAAATGAGAGCCACAATAGATTTCGCTATACTTCTTATAGAAAATGCCTAAGATCAAAATACTAAAACATAATATCATGAGACTATATATTTGGAGGATATTTCTCTTCTTGATCGTCATATTATGGTTTTTATAATTATAATTAAGTAGTAATTAATTAACAATCTTTTGTACTATTATACTTTCGAGAACAAAAACCACAATTTGTTTAGCCAAAGACTATGAAATTTTATTTACATGAATCAATAGAATTACTTAATGCAAGTATTCCCCATATCCATTCTAGAAAGTAAGCCATTGATCCAATACAAAATGAAAATTACAAAGTGGCTAGAGGTTGATAACATCATTGATCCAATACAAAATGAAAATTACAAAGTGGCTAGAGGTTGATAACATGGATTCAAAAAAATGCAATCTTTGTACAACGAATCACTACTATTGTGATGATCTTTGTTCAACATGCCCTATAAAATAATGTAATCACTCCCATAGATCCTGCAAGACCATTAATGTATGTAAATAAACATATTTTATTCTATTATATAATCATTATGATGATATAAAAAAAAGTGGAGTGTTACACACGAGGAAATGCTTCAAAGTTATGACAAAGTTACTTAATTATCAGAGGACTTAAGCTCAATGGATGGAATCATTTAATTTGATATCAAGTAGGTCATAGGTCATTGCAATGTTTGCCTTGGATAAAATTGATTAGATTCAATATTTGCATGTGGTCAATTGGAACACAAAGATTTAACTACTTAAACATTCACCCCTAATTTATAATGATTAAGTTACTTGGATATGTAATTTTAGTTTTGGTTTTCAAATTTTATTTTAAAATAATTTTAATGAAGATAACAAGTTTTGTATTTTTTTTTTGTTAGTTAAATATCTCTGACTTGTGGGATTGGCCTGTGGCTGAGATGCCACGACTCAGGGGCATCTAAGCCGTCAAAAGGTCGGACCGCACCAACCCTTAACATGGCTAGATTTGAGTTGTCCCCAGAGGTTTTGAACCGATGACTTCACTTACAAAGTGCTTTAACAATGCACTCCCTCATCGACTACTCTACACTACTAGGACTAAGTTTTGTATAATTTTAACATTGTCTTAATTTGATAATATTTTTTTAGAATTAATAAATTTTATTTTACTTACTTTTGATAGTTATATAAAATGCAATACAAGAAATTTAAAACCAATTGGTAATAAATGTAAATGTTTTATTTAATCAAAACCATATATATGTATATATAATAAAGTACTCTAATGATTAGTACTATGTGATTAACATTTTATAAAAATAGTTATTAGTCCATGTCAAAGGCCATTGGATTATGGCATTTCATTCATAATTGATTTCATATAAGTTGGATATTTGACTATAATTTTTTTTGTCAATCTCTAATGTTTGAGATAACAAATTCAATTTTTTTATATATATAATTAAAAACCTTAATCTTTGTATTATCATTGGAAAATAGATTCGAGGTCTTATTCCAGGTTTTACTCTTTCCAATGTTTTTTTTGGTTTCCTATCTGAGATAACTTAAATTCTGAGTTTATTATAACTTAATTTAAAGTGTTTCTTAGTTCTTTAATAGAGTTGAGATACAATGCAAATCTTATAACCTAATTTATAACCTAAGTTTTTAGTTTATTATAAACTTTAAGTGGCGGTGATATTCTTAATAATATCGCTTGTATTAATACTTTTGCATTGTCAAATATCAATGATTAAGACTACCACATTGTCAAATGCCATATCCTCCTCACCTCACTGCCTCATCTTCCTCTTCCCACAACTATCCCTGCAAAACGATGAATAATAATCCAATTATTTTGGAGCTAAGAGTAGGAGTTCACTTACATCTTACCTTCTTTCAATGTTCAAATCAAGAAGCTTCCTTCAATGCTCATATCACTCTAAATGAACCTAAAAACATATTATGAACTTGAGTTATGCTTCTTCTTAGACTTTGTTCTTGTTTTAGAAGTCTTTTTGCACAAAGTCAATTCATGCATAACATCTGAAAAAGTCAAATTCATACCAAATTAAGTTTAGTCATTATTCTATCCTATTTGAACATAAATACTTCTTGCCAACATAATTTTTCGAAGTATATATTCATTACAGTAGAATAATTTATGTACATAGTAAGCAATGAACATTCACAAAACCCCAATTTATACCATAGCAAACCTATTCAGCTTCGACACTAAACAAAAATAAATACCTTGATTAGTTAACTCCATTATGTTGATGTTTTTTTGCATTCCCCATTTCACATTAAGTGAATCGATTTTGAACGAGTACAACATCCAAGAGAAAAGGTATAAGAGTCAGAGCCAATTCTATAACAAGTTGTTTACCCAATGCCAATCCCTACTTCCCTTCATCCAAAAAAGGCAACAAAGAAAGCAACCTCGGTGATAGATCCATCTCGTGATCTTTTTGGCTATTACTCCTTCACTTCTCTATGCTCTATATCTGTGTTCCTAATATACCCGTGCCTTTGCACATTATTTTAGTACATTTAATATTTGTTTCATATAAGGAAAGAGGGATTGTTGTGATGGTTTTTCTAGTTGGAATGCACAAAAATATTAAGTACACGTGTGAATTTTTTAATTTCATTCCATGCAAATCCCTATTATGCTTCATTATAACAAAAATTTAACTAGTAATCCCTATTATGCTTCATTATAACAAAAATTTAGCTATGCACTAGTTTCTAGAGGTTGCTAGGAATTTTGTTACTAAATCAACTGAAAAAAAGAAAAAAGTCGGCCTATAGCAAATTCAATACCCAATTGGCACAAATATCGTCTTGGGGTTCGAACTCTGCACAAATATCGTCTTGAGATTCGAACTATGGTTTACTTGCGAATTCTCGTATTCGCATCGAGCCTTCAACCGCATTTATTTCTCGCCGCCGCATTCATTTCTCGAGCCTCCAACTAAGTGCTCCATTTCCATATATTGTTAATTTTTTTTGTGTCTTAATATGTTTTACCCGGTCTCAACACCTTTATCCGGCAAGTGTGTGGGTTAGACTTATGCTGGGCTTTGACGTGCCCATGCCCATCCCTTTTTTCTAGGCCCGTAACTAGTTGGATCCATTTCATTCTATAAATAGCTTTTTGATGTATGCCCTTAGGTTAGCGCTTACTTATACAATATATTGATACTTATTTTACCTAAAGAAAAATTATGGTATTGAGATTTACAATAACAATCTTAGCATTGACATTCAAATCAATGTTCTCAAAGCTTTTYGGTAAGGACATCACCACTGCAGTRGCATTTGTTTTTGTAAGGTATATGAGGGGCTACATAATT
>ML785453.1:298904-319249 GCA_009831015.1 Picea engelmannii
TGACAGGTTGTAATTTATGTGCAGTCGCAAGGAATGTGACATATATTCATGTTAATATCTCATGCCATGTTAAGACATTTTGTTAAAATTGTGTATTAGATGTGTTGTGTTATTTATGTTCTGCTACCAGCAATTTGACACGTCAATGCTAAGATTTCTTTCCATGACATCTGTTTACATTGTGCTGTGAAGCATAACAATTCATGACATCTGTTCACATTGGGTTGTGAAGCATAACAATTCAAGACGTGTTTAGATTGGGTTACATGTGTTGTGCAGCATACAAATTTAGAGAGTTGATAAAGCATAACAATTTAGAGAGTTGATAAAGGATAGTTTTAGAATTCATGTTTCTATTATACTAACAACATTTAATTTTAATTTTCAAATTTAACACATAATTTGGATGTGATACATTGTGACCTTTACTTAATGGTTGTGACCTTTACTGAATGGTTTTAGAATGCATGCTTTCATTTTTCTAACATTACTTAATTTTCATTTGTTCCTTTGGCTTTTAGATTGATCTGAAATTTTTAATTATATATATGTATTAATGTATTAAAATATTTAATCAAAATTAATTTAAAGCAAAAAAAATAAATTATTATAAATTATTGTTATATTGTTTTATATTATCTGGAATTTAATCGGTTTATATTAAAATATTAGAAAATTAAATTAATTTTAAAATTTATGTTTTCTACAATTTTTTTGTGGTTTTTAAATATATAGAATTTTATAGAAAATGAATATAACATATTATCTGGAATCTAAATGGTTTATATTAGAATATTAGAAAATCAAATTAATTTCAGAAATTCATATGTTGTACATTCTTTTTTGGTTTTTAAATATATATAATTTTATAGAAAATAAAGTTTTTAAATATATAGAATTTTATAGAAAATGAATATATTATATATGAAAAAATATTTTTGTTTAAATGGTATAAAAGATAATATATTAAATAAAAAACAAACATTCATTTAATTTAATTTAGTTATTTTAAAAATTAAAAATAATTTCATGTTTATTTAATAATTTTATGTTTATTTGGTACCATGTTTTAACCAGCAAATTTCCAACAACATATTATAGATGGAAATAAAAACCTATATAACTTGCTTGTGTAATAGACTAGCATGGGACACTGGTTACATTGGTTTAAGTGTTGATACTGTTCTGGTTGAAATGACTAAAGATTTGATTGGCTAAGAACTTGAGTTCTTTGGATTTGAGGAAACATTAATGATCCAAAATTGTATTTGGCAGGAGTGAAAAATTGTTTTTTAAAGGACCATTTAAATATTAATATTGTTTTGGTTAAAATGAGTAAGACTTGATTGATTAATAACTTGAGTTTTTTGGATTTGAGGAAACATCAATGATCTAAAATTAAAAAGTATTTGGCAGAAATGAAAATTTGCTCTTTAAAGGACCATTTAAATATTGATATTGTTTTGGTTGAAATGAGTAAGACTTGATTGACTAAAAACTTAAGTTCCTTGGACTTAAGGAAAACATTAATGATCCAAAATTAAAAAGTATTTAAATTTGCTCTTTTAAATATCATTTTAGATAACCTGTTTTTTTTAAAATAATGAGAATAAATTAACCTACATTAAAATATGATATAATCATTCTTCTCATTTCTAATTGAAAACTATAAATTTTATGACAACCTTTCAATAATATATATATATTATTTACAACATTTAAAAAAAATCATAAACATTATTTTAACTAATGTATTACACTTAAATATATCATTATTAAGTTATATTTATCTATTATTCTAAAGTATTAAACTTAAATATATCATTGTTAAGTTATATTTATCTATTATTCTAAAGTATTAAACTTAAATATATCATTGTTAAGTTATATTTATCTATTATTCTAGATATCATAGGTTGCTCATCTTGTAAAAAGGATCAAAGTTGGATGTGGTATATGAGTGTGCCCACTACCAACACTTGGATTACTAGTGATGGATACATCATGAATAGAAAGCTTCATGTGGCCTCCCTAACTCATCGCCAATCTTGACAGTACTAACAGAGTGAGATACGCCTGGTTATTGATAGGGTCAAGTTGGCAGGGAGAATAGAGAACTCCTACACAGTTATTTAAATGAAAAATTAATAGTTTTTGATGGTAAGGTATTCATAATTATGATGTTTGAATTAATATTTGTTTTAGAGATTGGTTTGAGTTTTGTTAAATTTAATTGATTGTGAGAAGATTTTTTTCAACTATTAGATCTTATTATTGTGTGTGGTTAAGAGATTCCCGCATGAGTTTGTACATTTGTTTGATTAAATAATAAAAAATGAAATTTTGTATGCAATATAGTTTGCTAATAAGGTCTAGTTGTGAGGGAGACTAGAAAGCTCTACCACAATTATTTAAATGACAAATTATCAACTTTCTTATCATTATTTTAAATCACCAGGTATTCATAATCATGGTTATTGAGTTATTTATAAGTGTAATTTAAACTTTTTATGTTTTATATTTTCTGAGTAAATGGCTAATATTTTTATGTTTTTTGTTTGCTATTGAAGAATTACATCTTGGTAAATGGCAAATATTTTGCACTTGGCACGTACTGAGCTACTAAATATTTCGTGTTTGGAACATACTAAGCAGTAAGAAAAGATTATGTTACTATAAACAATATGTACGATTTTGCCAATGTTCAAAGAGACCATGACAGTCTCTTGTAATTAAAATAAAAGGATGAAAAGTTTGCCTGCCCCATAGGGAAAGCCAGGCTATAATAAGCATGCTATGTCTGAAAGTCTGAAGAGTATATATTCTTCTATGCCATAAAGGACTGTTGGGATTGTCCATAACAAAAAAAGACCTGACCTGATATAAAAGTAGACTAAAAAGCTGTAAAATGTGTTAGTTCTTAGCCTGAGAAACTTGAGAAAATGATGGGCCTGCACCTTCTGGATGGTAGCAGCAGCCCCGGATCTGCCCATGGCTGAGTAGGAGTAGCAGCAAGAGGATGGAAAGTGCCATGGCTGAGCAGTCCATGTGACTACCCAGATAAGATACTAATTGTGTGTTTCAAAGTTCTCCATGCTATGTTAACTGAATTCATTTTTGGTAACATTTCCAAAACCCATCATGGTCTTGTCTATTAATAAAATAGATCTTTAAATTTTAATTTAAAAAATAAATACAAGTTACTTAATAGTTTTTTTTTTAAATATAACAAATTATTATATAATATTTGATAGTAAATATATATATTTTTTTTATGAATGGAAGCAACTCATTTATTTTAGAGTTATCAATATTTCAAGCATACTAGTGTGTTCACTGTACATTTATTTAGTTTATTTTCATTAGATTAATTTGATTATATTGTGTAATTTATTTTGTTAGATGTTATTTATGTTATATGTATAACTTGCAACAACACAAATAACATCTAATAAAATAAATTACATAATATAATCAAATTAATCAAATGAAAATAAACTAAATAAATAACATCTAACAAAATAAAGTAAACAATATAATCAAATTAATCAAATGAAAATAAACTAAATAAATGTACGGTGAACACACTTGTATGCTAGAAATATTGATAACTTTAAAATAAATGAGTTGCTTCCTTTCATAACAAAATATTCACTATTAAACATTATATAATAATTTGTTATATTTATTAAAAAAAACTATTAGGTAATTTGTATTTATTTTTTAAATTAAAATTTAGAAGTCTATTTTATTAGCACATCAAAACCATGGTGGTTTTGAGAATGTTACCCAAAATTGAATATCAATATATCATATGCAGTGCATATGTTATATTAATATAACATATGCACCATATGTCATAGGATTTTTATTTATGTTCACACATTTTTTATAATTGTTCATGTTGTAAATAATTTCTTTTGTATAAAAAAAATTGAGATAATTTTTTGATAAAAGTAGGACAGTTTGTTTTGGGATGCATATTTTTTTTAATAATTGTTTATGAAATATGTTGTAAATAATTTCATATGTATAAAAAAATTGAGATAAATGTTCATAAAAGCATGACGGCATGTTTTGGGAAGTTTGTTTTGGGATGCATATTTTTTTTAATAATTGTTTATGAAATATGTTGTAAATAATTTCATATGTATAAAAAATTTGAGATAAATGTTCATAAAAGCATGACGGCATGTTTTGGGATGCCTGTTTCATTTTAGTTAATAGATGTAGAATTTAAAAGAAAATATTTTTTTGGAAATTGAAATAATAAAAATTTGTGTGGAAAAATATTTATAAATATATTAATTTATGTAAAAAGTTGTTTCTAAATTTAATTAATAATCAATTATATATATATGGTTATTTAATTAGATTAATTTATGAAATTTTTTCTTTTATTCTATATTTTTCTTTTTTATTCTTTCCAAAAAAGGATAATAAAAGGTTTGCATCTTAAACATGCTCTAAAAAAAATTCATTTAAACTACATAGACTTTCCATGATTATCCATGTTTGAGATATCCATGGGCAAATTCCATCTTCTATACCTCTCCAAATCTATAACAAAAAACATAAAATCTTTGTAAACAACCTTTAAAACCATCACAAAGAGAATCTGTATAGGTTTTCCTTGTTCTCTTAATCTAATAACCATCATTAAAACACAAACTTTTAGACCTATAAAGAGTTCTACAAAATTTAGAACCAACAAAGGACGTGAGAAATTGTGCTTAAACCTATATAATGTCTCCCTGGAACTTAGTAATAAGCCCAGAATTAACTCCTAGCAACAAACCAATGTTTGAAAGCTCATATGCACTTGTATTAATCACTCAGAATAAATGATGGAAGGATAACACTTGAAAAGAGTGAAGCCTTGTTACGCGGAAGACATTTTTTAAGGGGAGGTTTCTCGTCCAAATTTTGTCGTTTGTCGAATGCAAATCAGAAATTGCCATCTGTCTTTTAAGCATTGACAAATATTCCTCCTCCATGTGTTTTCCCCTCACTCATAGACTCCAAATTGTTACTATTCATTAGGCGGCGACTTCCAGATGACTTTAGACCTGCATTCACTACCACAACCTCGGTAAACAAGTGCTACTCTAAGATCTATTCATCCACAACAAATATCAAGGATTAACCATGATGCATCCACACACAATAGACCGTCGGTGGAAAATTCCATGTTTATTGGTGGACAATCCACGACATTTTCTGGCAAAGGATGCGATGATGGAGTTCCTGCTGCATCCAAGGGAAGAAGAGAATCTCAAAGAGAGTCTAACAGGTAATGGATACATCATTTTAATTTTACAAATTCCTCAATTTATTGTTCATGGTTTAGGGTTTATTTATATCATTAAAAAATTCTTAAAACCCACTTGCCAATGCTTGTATACTTTTGCAAGCTCCCCCGAGAGGTGATAGAAGTATTTTCAATGCTTGTATGCTTCGACAACCTCCTCTTAGAGGTGTTAGAAGTTTCAGTTTAAAAGTTTTTTTTGGTTCTTTGTCTGCAAAAAGTGATCTTGGAGCAAACGATTTTTGAGAAGTGGATTGGCAACATAGCGTCTTAATTGATGGGCAACAGAGTGACCCCCATAGTGAGTAACGAGCAAATTGATCCCAAGAAATCAGAGTGGTATGCATGCGATCAACAATTGTTTTTTAAGTTTTCATTTATTGAGAGAATACCGATCATACATGTCTTCCCTAAGCCTTTGTTGAGCATGTAATTAAATTAGAGGTTGTAGTCCAAATCTGCTCAATACTTTTTACATAAATAGCCTATTTTTTTCCCCTTTAAATAGCTTATATTTGAGGTATTTTTGTTTTTAGTAGGTGACGAAAATTTCAAGGCAATGAGACTGCATATTGTGGATGACCCTCTTTTATAGAATCTACCTCCCTTTCTTCTTTCTCCATGTAAATAGGTGGTTGAAAGTTCAAGGCAACGAGTCTGCAAATTATGGATGATCCTCTTTTATAGAATCTTCCTTCCTTTATTCGATTACAATTTTATGTTCTGTTCTATGACCCACTTAGGTTTTCAAATTCGATTCCAGGTTTAATTATGATTTGTTAGTAATTGTGACCCCTTTTATGATATAAATATTTATAAAAACCTAATGAAAGTTATTTTCATCGTTTTTATAAATATTTAGCTTTGCAGTGTTGTCATTTGCATTCTTTTGTCCATTGTAGAAAATAAACCTAATGACTATTCATCATAAAACTCCACTAGAGCAAGTACTTTCTCCATGTAAATGGGTGGCCGGACGAATGTTTTTTTCAAGTTCTTTTGTTGTTTTTATAACTATTTAGGTTTTTATAAATATGGGTGGCCCGAAGTGTTTTTTCAAGTTCTTTCGTTGTTGTTTTTATAAATATTTAGGCATAAAAACGATGAAGGATTATACACCACCTCCCCCTTAAATATTTAATACCCAAATACGAATGGCAATTCATATATACTTTAAAATATTTTTCTTTCTTATTTAAATCTTCAGTTTCAATACAAGAGACCTAAGATTCAGGGATGCAAAGAAAAATTCATGAATGACTCTTTATTTTATTTAATTTGTCTCACATGCCAAAATACCTACAATGTGATCCATTCGCTAATAATTTGAAATTGTAAACATTCAAAAGCTCAGTTGTTATATTTGGATAAAATATTTAAGCCATAAATCAATGGATTTTAAAGAATGTCCATGGGATGCTTATTCACTTTATGGAAAGAAAACTAAGGTTTAATTTGTTCTTATCCTTTTTCGTACACCTTTCTTATGACAAAAGGAAACTGTGACAATGCATGCTAAATCTGTATTCATCAGAATTTACATGAGTAGCCATATAGTGAATTTCTTCGACGTTCCCTTTCCCAGTTTCATGGGTATGCTAGTCTTTAACATGATCCAATATAGGATGCAAGAGCGAATTTTCAAGCGTATAGCTTCCTTTCATCCAATTCATGATCACCTGTGAGTCCCCATATCCCTGCATGAGCGAATTTTCAAGCGTATAGCTTCCTTTCATCCAATTTATGATCATCTGCGAGTCCCCATATACCTGCAGCTGAGAAATCTATTGGTCCACTGTCAGTTTCAGGAGTAGCCTCAAAGCTAGCTACTCAATATAATTATCATTTCCCCTGTCCATACCTGCATTAAAAACAAATAAATGTTTACAATGATACACAAAGAGCCTCAAGAACCACATACTGAAGCTTTTTCTTTACTATCTCTATCAAGATTCAAAACAATCCCAACACACGAACTTTCCAATTTGAAGTTGTATTAGTATTCTAGTCTTATATTTTTTGGGACAAATTTCAAAATTTCCGAACATTCTCTGAGTCTAGGATGACATTGAAAGATGGCACATATCTTTCATGCACATTGAAAGATAGGAGATATCTTGTTTGAAAGATATCTATATTATGAGTTAACTAGATTCACCACACAACCACGAAAGGAAGATATCTGAAAACGTTCAAGAGCCTCTTTCACTAAATGCCCATTGATTACCTGCATATCTGGGCACACCAAAACAACTCAAGGACAAGAATTTAAAAACAATACAAGGACAATAATTTAGTGAGAATATATTCTCCATCACGCTGCTCACTTAGGGTTTTCCATCACTAGAATTCAATTTGTTCATCTTTGTTGTTTTTAATGCAGAAATGAATTCAATGCCCTCTAATATCCCTATTACAACCAAATTGTACAATGTTAATATTTGATATTTATGATTTTATCAATCTAAAAATGATCCTATTAGAGTTGAGACCAAAAATCATAGTTTCCCCTCCCCTTATTTTTAGAAACTAGAAAAGAACCAAAACCATTTCTTTACAAGTCTAAACCACTACATTTCCTTAGACATGACTTGTCTTCATATTTCATATTTCATTGGAGATTGCACTACCAATGAAAATAGTAAAGTTCATTGGTGAACAATATCTTCTATTTGTGTTTTGTATCTTATAAATTTTAATTTAAAAAATAATTATGCAAATTTTACCTAACATTCCACCTATTTCTATTTGACTCTTCACTTATCTCCACTAGTGATAATTTTGTGAATCTTATCAACATTCCACTTACCTCTATCTAACTTTCCACCTATTTTCACATATGAAATGTGCACAATATCAATAATGCAGGAACCCCTACACAATAGAGCATAAGAGAGTAGACATTGAAGTATGGAAAGAGATTATGGAAATGTATGAAGTGTTGTAAAATTACTTGTACTATTTTAGGGGACAAGATTATGACATAGAGATAAGTTTGACCATGTTTTTACTAAAATTCATGTTGGTCAAAAAATTTGATCACCTAGGTTTCCCGCTCTTGGAAAAAAAAAATTGATATTAGAAGAAAGAATTTCTGAACGATCATAACATAACCCTCAGTCTCAACTTCGTCATACATTTTACAGATTAAAAATACGAGTTCGTATGCTCAAGATATCCAGGTTTTTGTTCAATCGCCCAAAAAACATTTTTTTCATGTGCAACATAACTAAGATCTTCTTAGAACCATGATAATATTATCAGAACCATGATTATATTCTTGGAACCCCACTTACTCTTGGAACCACACTTACTTTTCTTGGTTTTTTTCTTAGCACTTAAGACTAAGTCTTGACTTAGTCTCATTTTTTTGGTTCGTTTTCTTAGTTCTTCATTCCATACATTTTCTTGGTTCTTACTCTCCCACTTCCCATACTTAGTCTAAATTACTCTTGTGGGGATACCCCACGTCCCCTCTATCTCCTTCTCCCTCTTCACTTCGCATTCCCTTACTCCCTCTCAACTCATCCCTCTCCCCACTCACCCATACTTAACTATTTTTCCCATCCCCCTCACTCCTCTCTCTCGGATCTACACTACTTTGGATCTATACCCCTTCTCCCCCTACCTCCATACCTTACCACCACTCTGCATCCCCTTACTCCCTCCCCTCTCCTCTCCTCCCTTACTCCCTCTCCCATACTTAACCATTTTTAAGCTCGCAGACCTATCACTCTTTGGACCTACCTTCGCACCCTTCCTCACCCCACATTCTCTCACCTTTGATCCTTCCTCCTCCGTTGTTTAATATTCTTTCCTTAACATTTATTTAATCCCCTATCCATTTTTAACATGAACCATTAACATTACGACACATGTTAACCAACCAATGGGACCATGGCATGTGTTGACCACTTATATTATGACACATGACAACCACTTATATTATGACACATGGCAACCGATTACACTATGACATGTGGCACCCTATTAGAATGTGACACGTGGTCTATGATTGGGTATTGACTTGTTTCTGATTGGGTTCTTATTGGATGACCACTAGATGATGATTGGGCAACTAAAATTTTAATTAATTCATGAAATTCTCTAAGGTTCAAGCATCCAAGTCTCCATAGTCTCTTTATGCTTCACATATAAGGCATGTTAAAATTTTTAATATATACTCCAAACTCTAAAATCCAAAAACCAAAAATGCATGTGGGATATATATTATAAGATAAAATGTCAATTTTTCAAATGGAGGAGGTGAATTTGAATGATGGGCTTAGATTAACCCATGAGAAATTTTGATGAATGACTTCTTAGTGACGAACTTCTGAAAGTCATAACTTGAGATCTGGAAGTCGGTTTTGGGCAAACTTTACCTCATTGAAAATTTAATTCGATGAGGAAGATGATAGAATATGTTTAAAGAGGTGAAATTGGCCATGATTATATCAAAAATTGAAAGAAAAAACAGCTTAGTTTTCATGGTTTAATGATAGATTTGCTTGGAACCTCAACTTCCTGAGCTTATAACTTGAGATCCATAACTCCAAATTGTGCTCAGGAGGACTCCTTGGAAAGATGTGATGATGAGGATTGCATATAGAATGGTTCTCATGTATAAAAGGACAAATGTATTGCTCAGAAAGTTAAAACACAATCCACTTTTGTTAAAGGCATTCAACTTGAAAAAATTGAAAATAAAATTTATTAAGTAAACTTTATTAAATGAATAAGTGGGTCCTAATTGGAAGCATGAATTTCAATGACATAAGTAATTAATGAGACTTCAATCAAGAATTAATTAAAAATGGTTTATGTTAGAGCAAGATTTGCCTCACCCTATGCAATCTTGCAAAGAGGGTCTTATTCAATTTCCCTATGCAGACTTACTTTCCCTGATTGATGAATCTAGAGACAAAAATAAATATTTTTCCACTTGTACACACCTTGAAATATATACAACAAGTGTATACGCTGGCTACTCCACTACAACCCACGTACATTAGGATTTGTGGCAGAAAAACAAAATTAAATGTTGGGTTTCCATGTCACGACAAGAGATCTCTGATCCTGGTCCTTCCATATACTGGAAACGTTCCAACTCGACCCTTCAGTTGAATTTTGAAGGCTATAAAGAATCCAATTCCGAGCTATGGAAAATGAGAGAGAATTCAACTTTGAGAGCAAAGTTACTCTGGAGAAATTATTACTTCATTATTGAGTCTGCATCCCTTTGTCCTTTAAGTCTGAACACAATGTTCATCCCCCAAACTCTTCCCTTATTGATGGATAACCTCTTTGTCTCCCTTATATGAGCTTGCATTTGGTGGAGGATTGAATTGGTGGAGGCCCAGTTGGAAGGAACTCGGTTTCTTGGTTCCGAATCGTGCTGACACAAAAGTCTGTAATGTTTCAGTTTTGCTGATAATTTATTAATAGAAATACTCATTTCCTGTCCAATTGATATCTTCCAAATATATGTGTTATGATCCATGGGTATGTTTTTTTTGTATATTGATGGATTATGGTATCTAATGTGCTAACATGTTATATCATCACTATATGCTTTCTCTGCTTGTTTGTTGAGAACTTGTTGCAGGTATAAAGCTTTGGGTCGAAGTGCTCAACGGTGGACATCATCAAACGTTTGGACGCGGTAGGCCTTTTTCTTATCTCTCTTGCACATTAGTCTATATAGCATATGTCAGAATTGAGTTGATTTCAACAGTCATACCTGTCTGTTGTGGTTCACCCTAGCCATAGAAAGATTTTCCTCGTAACAGTTTACTTCAAAAAATAATCGTGGAAAGTTCTAGAAAGACAAACCCTAACTACTTCAAGAACATTGAAAGAAGATTTTAAAAGGGAAAGAAAATGCACCAAGAGGGGCTTGGCAATAAGAAGTTTCTACAGTGGTGAAAAGTATGCAAGAATAAAATCTCTATCTTTCCAATATTCGGTGGATTTGCTTGATAAAACTTGTCTCTCTACATCTTCTTCTTTTTTGTTTCTTTCCATCAAATCTTCCATGAATGTATTGAGAATGGAAAGATTTGGGTCTGAGTAGTTCTTTCTTTGAAATCTTCAGTCATCTTGTAACATTTCAAGTCCAAAGGAGTGAAATCTCTACCTGTAAAGAGTAGATATGGTTTATTTTTAGTTCATGAGATTATCATTGAAATCTTTTGAGGTTGCTTTAGCTTTATTGTTTCTGACATTATTGAACTTATCATATTGTGATATTTTTATAAATTTCTTCCGCAAAGAACTATTTGGGGCTCTATATTAGTGATTCCTCAGACTTGAGTTGAAATCAAGTGATTTCAAATGTATGGTCTATCAAAATTATTTTTGGTTATAATGAAGTTATCATTTAAAGTTCTTTGAAGACATGTCCATTTATTCATCTTGCAAAATTCATAGCAGTTTCTGAGTTCAGTTTATCTTACAAGAAATAAATAATGTTTCTTGAAAGGAGACTCCAAAACCTTGTAGACAGAAATCTCTGCTGACACACTTCATCCATTATTTTCTTTAAATGATTTGATGCATATTTGTATAATTGTATATAAAGGTTGTACATTTGTATATATATAATATTTCTTGGAAGATCTTTCAGGGTTTGTTCTTTAGCATTTACCCTTTGTATTCATTGTAGAACGATATCAATAATCTTCCAACATTTCAACCAAAGAGGATTACCACCTCTATAAGAATGTAAGGGGATTTATATCCTCGTGAGGTTGACCTTGAGACCGTAAAACAATATTTTAGACTCAACATTTTTGGAGACTCCAATGGGGAACGATTTGTTTTCAAGAAATCTAATACCTTTTAGGATCATATATTATTGGAAGACTAGGCATTGTTTGGTTGAAAGTTGAAATAAGATAGAGATTAATTCAAGATGAACTGGGTTCTTGAAAACCTCATTGAAGGAGTACTAAATGGCCTTGAAGACATTGTTCAATCTTTGGTCACAAATCAGGTGTGACAACCTTTCTAGAACCAAAGAACAATCCAAGATTTGGGAGGATGATTTCCCTGGTGACTCCATCATCAAAATCCTAGATATTGAAGGAAAGTGCTTTAGTGACTTCACAAAAAAGATTCAATAATTTCAAGAAGATCTATATGAAGATTCCTAAGAGGAGTTTCTTTCATGTTTTGAAGATATTTATCCTTCCCCATCAAGCCCAACAAAAAATGTTCAAGTTACAGTGAAGGGAGAAGATGCCCAAAGAAAGAAACATTTTCACAAAAGTCCACTCAATTTGGAAGGATAAGTTCATCCCTTGGCAGATATTTCGATGGACAAGTTTCCCTTGTTCTTTGGAAATTCTTTAGAAGATGTAGAAAAACATTTTATTAAGTTTGACAATGCTTGTGAGATATATATTGTGACTGAAAAGGATGTTGCATGCCGGTTATTTATCTTGACTCTAAGGGAAAAATATAGTGAATGGTTTTATTCATTGTTGCCTGGAACCATCACTAGTTGGGATGTATTAGAAAATTTATTCGTTAAATTTCTTTCCCAAGGAAAGATCCATATACTCTTTTCTTGAAGTTGGTTGAAATACAAATTAATGAGCAAGAGACTGTCAAAGATTTCACTTTCAGATTTATAAAAGTTCTTCACGAGATTCGTCAAGAAATGTTTCCAAATGTTGTTATCATTTTTAGTTGTTATGAAAATGCCTTGTCCATGAATTTGATATTTTTATTGAAGCAATAGGGAAAGTGAAACTAGAAAGAGTTAATGCAAAAAACTCAAATCATTGAAATAAATATTCATGAAACCGGTGCCAATCTACTAAAATTTCCAATATTTTTCCAAGAAAATAGTGGAATGAATTCCAAAGAAAGATTTTGATCAAATATGCAATTTTTTTTTCCAGATCTTGAGAACCCCAAAGTTCCAATTCAATAAGAATACCACCCTCTACATCCTCCCTTGGAGGGAAATTTCAACCTCTCACGTGTTCAATTTGAAAGTGATGATCATAATGAAATTAAAGACAAATTTAAAGAACCTCCACTTGATATGTACACGGATTTCATTCAATATAATCAAGATGAAAATTTTGCACCAGATTCTCAAATATCACAACCAACTTATACCAAGCCACAAGGGGAATGTTTACATTGGATAAATAGAAGTAATCATCACTTTACAACATATTTTTATGATGATGATTACTATTATGAAGTAGAGGATATTTCCCAAGCATCAAAAGAAAGACATTTGCAACAAGAGGATCGATGGGTGATATGTTTTATTCCTGAAGATAACAAAATTGTTTATGAAAAAAAATATAGCCTTACAGTTCTCTACAAATGTTTAACAACAATTTATCTTTGCAACCTCACCATTGAAACATGATCATTTCATAAGGGAAAAATGCTTTCAAAATATGGTTGATGAATCGAGAATCTTGAATGTGGTTAAGGATAAGAAGAAAGAAAAAAAATATTCAAGTGGGAAACTTCTCATCAAACCAAAGATTGCAACATTCATGGGAAACCACCGAGAGTTGATTTTATTGAACGATGGTTCCAAATCATTGTTGGCCAAACAATGCAATCAAATTTTGGTCGTAACCAACACAATTCTACTTCAATATACTTTTGGCATGCTTTTCACTTCTTGATAGAAACCCTAACATGTTCCCTAATCTCGAAGTTCATTCCACAAATCAATTGGGTGATTGAATGGTTGAATTGAAAATTTACTTACACTTGAAAAGTGTCCTTTTCCCTCAAGTAGCATACATAGGTAGATCTAGTTTGTACATAATTTGTTTCTCGAGTCATTTTTTTTCACAACAAAGCAGTTGCTAGATGGAGGTACTGTTTGAAGAAGACTCTATGGACCAATGAATAGGAATTACAAGAATTTATTTTAAATATGACTCCATATCCCAATGGAGAAGGTAGACAGAATAGGATTATATATTCCCAACAACCTACATGGGGTCATTGTCCCATAGTTGGAGCCATATTTTGATAAAAAAAAATGATCACCTAGGTTTCTTGTTCTTGGAAAAAAAATCGATATCAGAAGAAATAAATTTTGAAAGATTATCAATTCATAGCGTAGTCCTCAGTATCAGATTCATCACACATTTTACATATTAAAAATCTGAGTCCGTATGCTCAAGATATCTATGTTTTTGTTCAATCGCCCAAAAAAACATTTTTTTTTCATGTGCAACATAACTAAGATATTCTTGGAACCATTATAATATTCTTGAAACCATGATTATATTCTTGGAACCACACTTATTTTTCTTTCTTAGCACTTAAGACTAAGTCTTGACTTAGTCTCATCTTCTTGGTTCATTTTCTTAGTTCTTTGTTCCATACATTTTCTTGGTTATTACTCTCTCGCTTCTCATACAAAGTCTAAATTACTCTTGCAGGAATACCCCTGCATCCCCTCTACCTCCTTCTCCCTCTTCACTCCACATTCCCTTACCCCCACACTGCTTTCCCTTACTCCCTCTCCACTCATCCCTCTCCCCACTCACCCATACTTAACTACTTTTCCCATCCCCCTCACTCCTCTCTTTTAGACCTACACTACTTTGGACCTACACCCCTTCTCCCCCTTACCTCCACATACCTTACCCCTGCTCCACATCCTCTTAATCCCTCCCTTCTCCTCTCTCCCCTTATTCCCTCTTCCATATTTAACCATTTTTAATCTTGTGTACCTATCACTCTTCAGACCTACCTCAACACCTTCCCTCACCACACATTCACTCACCCTCGATCCACGTCTCTCTCCTCCCTTGGACCTACCTCAATACCCTCCCTCACCACGCATTCTCTCACCCTCGATACACATCTCTCTCCTCCCTCACATCTTTCCTCCTCTCTCATTCAATAATCCTTCCTTAACATTTATTTAATCCCCTCTCCATTTTAAACATGAACCAATCACATTACGACACATGTTAACCAACCAATGGGACTATGGCATGTGTTGACCACTTATATTATGACACATGGAAACCACTTATATTATGACACATTGCAACCAATTACACTATGACATGTGGCACCCTATAACATTGTGACACATGTGCTATGATTGGGTGCTGACTCATTGTTGAATGGGCACTTATTGGGCGATGGCTAGATGATGACTGGGCAGTCAAAATTTTAATTAATTTATGAAATTCTCTAAGGTTCAAGCCTCCAAGTCTCCATAGTCTCTTTATGCTTCACAAATAAGGCATGTTAAACTTTTTAATATATACTCCAAACTCCAAACACCACAAATGCATGTTGGATATATATTATAAGAGAAAAAGTCAAATTTTCAAATGGAGGAGGCGAATTTGAATGACGGGCTTAGATTAACCCATGAGATTTGATGAATGGTTGCTAAGAGACGAACTTTTGGAAGTCATAACTTGAGATCCGAGAGTCGGTTTTGGACAAACTTTACCTTGTTGGAAAGGTAATTCGACGAGGAAGATATGGATTAGGTTTCAAGAGGTGAAATTGACCATGATGCTCCTAGAAATTGAAAGAACAATGTTGGGACCAATTTTGGGAACTGCGCAGCATGCACAAAGGAAGGACAGATAGTTGACACACTTTCATGGAACAATGTGCACAAATGAAGGAAGACTATTGGAAGCCGTTAGGAATTTTGGGTCCATTGATATGTGATAAGCCCTATTATAATTGTATAAATATGTAAGGGTTTTGGGGTAGATAAAATGTAATGAAGGTAAAATAGAAATAATGCAGTGCATGAAGAGATAGTATGGAATCTATGCAAGGTATGTGATATAGGTAAGAGTGAAGAGAGACATATAGAGATAGAGGGATAGGATAAAAACAAGGGAATAATGTATGAGTGCAATGCACATGTTTTGTAATGGATGTTCTGAATAATATAATAAAAATCCCACCGTTGTGGACGTAGCCCATATCGAGTGAACCGCATTAAATCATGGTGTCTATGTGTTATGATGTGATTGTTTTGTTCATTGTGCATATGATATATGTTATGTTGCTATGAATATATTACATGTTATTATGTTTCTATACACCTGATATAAGATATAATGAACAAATGCTAAGTATAATGGTTATGAGGGCTGCCTCCCGTCCCTTCATCATTGTGGAAACCTGGTTCCTGCAGTTCCCATAGATATCTTGTGTGAGACTTCACCTGCTTGCGGGTGATGCCTAAAGGGATTGTATCTGAGGGTTTTGTTGGTGAATTCATGTTGAAGCCTGGGTCTTCCCACTACGCACCAACAAACAATCAACTTGGTTTTCATGGTTTGATGATAGATGATGCAGGAGCATGAGCTCAAAGAACAAAATCATCATTGGATTTGAAGTCAAAGTCAATTTTACCAAAGAGAGTTGGTTCTCTTATTTGTTTTTTCTGTTTTAATCAAATTTAGAAGTCAAATCAAATAATACAAGGATTTCGAATCCTTCTTTGTAACAAAGATATAAGTTATTTTGATTTTTAGGCTAGATTGTAGGATCTAGGGTTGAATAAGGTGCTCGATCCAATTTTAGTGGATCTGAGAAACCAAATTTGCTTGTATTTAAGCCCATTGAGGCTATTGCATTCAGGGGGGATCGGTTGGGATTGGAATAAGGAAGAAATTGGCAAATTTATGATTATCAAATAAAGAGATTAAAAGGTTAGACCAAAATTCTTCATCCTCGAAGTTCATTGTGTGTATATGATCAATTGATTTCTCCATGAATCATATATAACTCTGCAAAATTTTCATCAAATTCGTTGAGAACGAGATTGTAAGTGCGTTCTAAGATTTCAGTCTGAAATATAAGCTTTGTTTCAATTAGAATTTTCTGTGTTTAGTATAGTAAAACCAGGAGTAATTACATGTTTGAAATCATGTGGTTTAAGAGTCGATCTAGGGCTAAGATCAACAATCATAATATATTTCGGCGAGGGTATATGCACACGGGTTAATGATAAGACTCATACCCAAAATTCAAATCCAATATAGTTTTGTTTTAAGTTTGGGATCCGATCGTAGATCGGATGGCCTATATTCATTGTAGAGGTTTATAAATCATGGTGGTGGACTCGATCTTTGGCGGACCCACAATATTATAGAATACACCTGTTATTGTTTGAAATCCGACTATGGTTTGGGATTTGAATATTACATCATAATATAAAACCAATCTCAACCGTAGATCTGTAGATCTAATGACTGTTGTAGGTTTGTGGGTTGATTTTATAAGTTTTATTGACATTTTCTGCATTAAGTGGTATAAGAGTAGGAAATTTTGATTCCTGTAAGTGTATGAAAGGGTGAATTTATTTCTCACCTCTTCCATTTATAGAAGCAGGAGAAATTCAAGATTATATTAGTTCTCAAAATAATCTATTACATTTTGAAATGACATTTCAGTTTTGAAGAGGACATGGCAGAGGAGGTCGTGGAGGCAGACCAGTTGCAAATGCAGAGGTGATGAAGGAAATGAGAAATCTGCGTGCAGAAGTTGAAGCCATAATAAATGTTGGGATAAGATATCTTGAAGTAGGTGATGTCAGTGAAGCTGAGAAAGAGGATGATACAGAAGAAGAAGTGACAGAAGAGAATCTTGGACTCAAATTATTAAAATTAGTTATGGGAGCTAGTTCAAAGTCTAGAACATAGATAGTTTCATACAGTGGAGGATTAAATCCATAAGAATTGGTTGATTGGATCAATGTGTTAGAAAAACACTTTGATTATGATGAGGTTCCTAATCAAAAGAAGGTGAAATTTGCAGTCACAAAGATGAAGGGCCATGCTTTGTTATTGTGGGATGGTGTTCAAGCAGAGAGAAAAATGAATAACAAATATCCAATCAAAAGTTGGGATAGAATGGTTGCAAATTTAAAAGGTAAATTATTACCTAAAGACTATCATCTTGCCTTGTATAGACAGATGCAAAATCTGAGACAAAGATTGCTAACTGTTAGAGAGTACACTGAAGAGTTTTACAAGGTGAATATTAGAGATGGTTATACTGAGGATAGTCAGAGAAGGTAGCAAGGTATATGAATGGTCTCATATTAGAAATACAAGATGAATTGAGTCTCTTATCACCAAATACAGTGGAGGAGGCATACCAATGTGCCTTAAATGTGGAAGAGAAATTTAATAGAAGACATAATTCAAGGAAAGGGAATGGTCAAGATTAAGAGGTAAGGGACAACAAGTTGGGAAGAATAAGTTTTCAACTCAGAAGGAAGAAGTTGATATATAAAATCAGCAAGAACAATCCTCAAGAGGAAGAGGAAGAGACTTCATAGGAAGAAGATATTTTCAGAGAGGCCGAGGAAGAGGTAGATGATATGAGGTCAGATGTTATACATGTGGTAAGACAATCCATATGTCATGGGATTATCCAGAGAATGTTGCAAGACAAGGAAATGTCCAAATTGCACAAGCTGAAAATGAACCAAGAGTACAAGAGGATAATGCTGAAGTTTCAGAGGAAGGAGAAGCCTTATTGACAAGGAGAGCTTTACTAAAATCAAACAAGGAAGTGCATGAACCAGTACAAAGGAAAATTATGTTCAGAAGAATATGCAAATCAAAAGGTAAGTGTTGCAAATTGATTATTGATAATGGAAGTACTGATAATTTGGTTTCTGTGGAAATGGTTGAGAAGTTAGGACTGTAGAAAGAGATGCATTCTACACCATATAAACTTTCTTGTCTGAAAAAAGGGCATCAAGTATTGGTGAATGAACAATGCAGAGTTGATTTCCAGATTGAAAATTATAAGGATCAGATTTTATGTGATGTCATTCCGACAGATGTTTGTCATGTGTTGTTAGTCATACCATGGAAATATCACAGAAATGTGTTGTACAATGGAAGATAGAATACCTTTACATTTGAGAAGGAAGGCATAAGGAATACTCTTATTCCTCTTAAGGATGAAATAGTAGAAGATCAGACAAGTCCAAAAGTATTGCTGGTCACAGAAAAGAATTTCTGAAGCATGTGCAAGGTGAAGAGTTAGGTTTTGTTGTTGTTGGAAAACCTAGGACTGTTTTAACCAACACAATAATAGACGACTTTCCTATTGAAGTTCATAAATTGTTAGAGGAGTATGTGGATATTGTAGTTGATGATTTTCCTAATGAACTACCACCTGTTAGAAGTATTAGTCATCATATAGATATGATTCCTGGAGCTAGTTTTCCAAACAAAACAACTTATAGAATGACTCCAGTAGAAAATGAAGAGATCACTAAACAAGTGCAATAACTGTTGAACAAGGGATTGGTCAGAGAGATCTTGAGCACATGTGTTGTACCTATACTATTGAGTCCAAATAAAGGAGGAGAATGGAAAATGTGCACAAATTCTAGAGCCATAGATAAAATCACCATCAGGTATCATTTTCCTTTACCCATAATGGATGATTTGATGGATTGTTTAAGTGGTGCCAAATATTTTTCAAAGACAGATTTGAAAAGTGGATATCATCAAATTAGAATGAGGGAAGGTGATGAATGGAAAACAAACTTCTAGACAAACAATGTACTATATGAATGGTTGGTTATGCCTTTTGGTTTAACTAATGCACCCAGTACTTTCATGAGACTTATGAATGAAGTACTTAAGGAATTCATAGGGAAATTTGTCATTGTTTATTTAGATGATATTCTTGTTTTTAGTAAAACTAGAGAAGAACATGTTAGGCACTTGAATTTGGTTATGAAGAAACTACATCAAGAGAAACTCTTAATAAATTTGAAGAAATGTTTCTTTATGAAAACACAATTGGTTTATTTAGGATTTGTGATTTCAAAAGAAGGATTAAAGATGGATCCATAGCAAGTGAAAGCAATTAAAGAGTGGCCGTCTCCAAGAAACATATTTGAAGTTAGAAGTTTTCATGGGTTGTCAAGTTTCTATAGGAAATTTATAAGAAACTTTAGTGGTATTTGTGCTCCAATCCTAGAAACTGTGAAGAAAGAAAAACAACCATTTAGATGGATAGAGGC
>ML785453.1:329605-369641 GCA_009831015.1 Picea engelmannii
CCAAAACCCTAACCCAATGACCTGGATTAGTCCAAAACCCTAATTCCTTAACCGGAAATAGAAAACCATCGGCAAAAAAAACCATGTGCCGAAAACCACCTAATATCATGTGGTCCCGGAAATATGTCGTCCCGGAAATATGTCAGCCCGGCGATAATATGTCGGCCCGAAACCGGCGAAAATATGTCGGCCCAAAAAAATCGGGACTGTGAAAATGAATGGAGTGCAGACTCCACGAGAGAGGATGAACAATGAAAAAATCGGGTGAATGAGCGTGTGACGCGACAAAAAAAAACACCATAATGGGGACAAGAATGAGAGTGAGTGAATGACCAAAACGAATGAGAGAATTATCCAATAGGAGAACGAACCCCCAACAATAGACTAGGGATGGGTTTATCTAATTTTTGGGGATAAAGAACCTCTTGGCCTTCCTCCAATATCTCACATAACTAATTCCCCCCATTAAGAAAAATGGGTAATTAAAAAAATGAAACAAACACTTAGCCACTCAAGCCCCCTATCTTGTGGAATCATAGCCCCCTATAACTCTAGTCCTTGTCCGTCTAGTAGCCAACGATGTATTTATTATTAATAATGATCACACATTACATTTATTAGGCACACTAGAATTTTAATCATTGTTTGGGAACTATGTCCTCTCAACAATGTAATAATACATTATTTAATATGAGGGCTGAAAACCTGGGGTGTTACATCCACTCCCCCTTATTTTGTCACTGTCCTCAGTGCATATACAAAAAAACAATCAAAATTCCAAAATTTATCCAAAAAGTTGTGGTTACTCTGCCTGCATGGAATCTACATGCTCCCAGGTAGCATCTTCAGGACCGTAGCAGGTCCAATGAACTTTTACCAGCTCTATAACTCGATTCCAGAGTATTTTGACTTTTTTGTCCAATATTCACGTTGGTTGGACCTGAAAGTCTCCCTCTGTCTCTACTTGAATCAAATTCCAATCAATAACATGGTTAGGATCATGTACATATTTATTTAGAAAAGAGACATGAAATACATTATGCAAATTCATGGAAACAAGCAACACAAACATGCATGCAACTGGACCTATTATGTCCAATATCTCAAATGGACCACAAAATCTGGCTGCCAGCTGTGTACAGCTACCCAACTTCAAAGAGATCTTCTTGGGCTTTAATTTCAAAAGCACATGCTCCCCTACTTTAAATTCTCTTGTTTTCCTATTCCTGTCGGCATAAACCTTCTGTCTATCTTGAGTTGCCTTTAAATTCTTCTGAATATTAACCATATGGTATTCCATCTCCTTGAGAAACTCTGGCCCAAGTACCACTCTATCTGTTGGGTTGTCCCAGCTTACTAGAGTACTGCATTTTCTACCATACAAAGCTTCAAAAGGGCTCATCTTCAATGAAGCTTGACACCCATTATTATAGGCAAACTCAACCAAGTGCAAGTAATCTTCCCACTTAGATGGCTTATCCATCACATACATTCTTAACATGTCTTCAATTACTCGGTTGACCCTCTCTGTCTGCCCATCTGACTATGGATGGTATGATGTGTTAAAGTTCATATTTGTACCAAATCCTTTAAATAATCCCTTCCATAAATTTGAAGTAAACTTAGTGTCTCTGTCTGAGACAATTGTCCTAGGTATCCCATGCAACCTAGCAATTTCCCTCATGTAAATTTCTACAATATTAGTTGTTGTATGAGTTGTTTTCATAAGAAAAACATCAACATCCTTGGTCAATTTATCAACCACTACCATGATTGAATCATGTTGCCTTGTTTTCCTTGGCAAATTTGTTCTAAAATCAATCGTTATCACTTCCCATTTCTTCTCTGGAATTAGTAATGGTTGTAACAAACCTGTTGGGTGTCTATGCTCGGCCTTTACTCTCTGAAATTCCATACATATGGTGATGTAATAAAAAACATCATTTTTCATCCCCAACCAAAAGAATTGGCTTCTTACTGCTGTAAATGTTTTTTGGTAATCGGGATGTCCAACATATGGAACATTATGCATTTCCTTCAATAACAAATTCCTAAGTTCTCCGGAACTAGGAACATAAATTCTATTTTTATGCATAATTAGTCCATCTTATTTTATCTCATACTCTTTCATTTTCTATTGTACATCCTCTTGCTGCAAGCTTTCCCTTACCTGTGGGTAACGCTGATCTGTAACAACAACACCTAAAATTATGCTCTTCAATTCTGACTGATGCATACTGACAGTCGTAACATGCATGAGATGCACTCTTCTACTAAGTGCATCAACAACTTTTTTTTCCTTCCTTTGATATTATTGATATCAAAGTCGTATTCACTTAAAAATTCAAGCCATATTGTTTTCCTGGCATTCAAAGTTGGTTGTTCAAAAAGATACTTCAGACCACTATGGTTTGTTCTTAATTCAAATCTCTTTCCCATGAGAAAATTCCTCCACATCTTCAACATGTGAATAATGTAAGCAAGCTCCAAATCATGTGTGGCATAGTTCCTCTCATTCTCTTTAAGATTTCTAGACTCATAACAAACGACATGTCCATTTTGAGTGAGGACTCCACCAAGTCCTTCCTTGCACTTATCTGTAAATACCACAAAAATTTCATTTGGGTCAACAATTTTTATCACAGGCACACTAGTGAGTAACTCCTTCAACAAATTAAAGTTCTCTTCACATTCAGTAGTCCATTCAAATTTAATTCCCTTCCTTTGCAAAGAAGTGATGGGATGAGCAATTTTAGAGAACCCTGCTATAAACCTTTTGTATTAACCGGCTAACCCCATAAAATATCTGAATTTTGAAACATCTCTTCAGTTGTAAGGATGAAATCTCCCTTATAGATATGGGTCTTGGTACACCTTTCACAATTCTTTGTTTTCCATCTCCATGATCAAGACATGTAAATGTCTTGCTATGACAATCTAGGACAACATGATGCTTGTCCAACCAATCCATTCCAATTAGACTATCATAAGACCCCAATGATATGGTATTTAGATTAGCACTGGTATTCACACCATTAAGACTTATGGAACAATCTATGACCATATCGTGGATTCTTCTTTTGGTTCCAGTGGCTAGCTGAACCAAACTTGATTTCCCAAGCTTACTTTTCTCCAAATGTAATCTTAGGATCAATGTAACAATGGCTTGCTCTTGAATCAATTAAAATAGCAACACACTGATTAATGATCTTACCTTCCACCTCGATCATATTGGACTGGTACTCTGCTTTTCGATCATCCAAGGTTTCTTAAATCCTTCCCATGTATTTGATTGTTGTATCCTCTTGTATGTTGTGCACGGTATTCACTCTGTCTTTTCTGTGAGGGAAACCCTTGTACATGTGATCTTCCTTGCATCCCCAACATTGGATTGGTGGTCTTCCCCTTTTTCCCAAGTATTCTTCTTTCTTGGATTCATCCTTAGCATACTGATCTTGATGATTTTCATTAGGCTCATTTCTATTGAAAGGAGGTTTGAATCCCTTCTTCCTCTGATCAGACTTCTCCTTCTTCTTATCCTTCGAATATTTTTGCATGGACTCTCTGCCCCGACCTTTCTCATACAAGTACTTGGCCTTCTGAATGGTCACAGTCATGGTCTTGGGCTCATCATATCGAATATTTTATTTATAAAAGGATGGAATCCCACTCAAAAACCTTTGTATTTTTACCTTTTCATCATTTATAAACCCAACATACTTTAACAACCCTAAGAACTTCTTATCATATTCTTCCATAGTCATGCTTCCCAGTCTGAGTTCAAAGAACTCCTGCATTTTCTTGTCATAAAAATTCTCTAAGAGGTACTCCTTCTGAAAATACTTCTTGAACTGCTTCCAAGTAATCATATTCTCATTAGCATGTACAACTTGCTTCAGTTGATCCCACCACATAGCAACTTTCCCATGTAAATGGTAGGCGAAAATTATGGCTTCTAGATTTGAAGAATATTTATGCAATTGGAAATATCTCATGATTCCAAGCAACCATTATTCAACATCATCTTCCCTCTCCCTTTCACCATCAAAGGATGGTGGCTTGAGCTTCCTCAAATCTCCTTGCAAATTGTCCACTCCATGTCTCCTTCTTTGGTTCCTAACATGAGACACCTATGGACTGCTTAAGGAATGGTCAGATGCATAAGATATTCTTGATGAGTAAGGAGGTGAGTGGTGTCTATGAGATTTTCTAGCACTCATGGAATAACCAACTCTTCCACGATCATCTCTTCTTCCATGACACATGCCTTGGCCCTTCTTCCTCTTGCTTCGATCCATTCTTGGCTTGACCTTGCAATTGATTTAAGCTCTGAAAAACTCGAGCATTTATCTGAATTTTCTCTCTCATCAACCTCTCGTTGTCTTCCTGATATCTCTACACTTCTATTTTTAGGCTCTTCACAGTTTCTAGCAATGTTTCTTGCTCCCCTCGTCCCTTGCGTCCGTTGGATTATGTCTCTGCATTTCCAATTTTGGTATTCTGGCCTTCGGCCTATTTATCATGGTTGGAGGCTCCCTCTCCTTCTTCCATTTCTTCAATACACATTTTTACTGATATGTTTAAACTCCTTAACTCTACAAAATGTGCAAGTGACCATTTTTTCAGAATTAAGCATATGATAAACAAAATTCGTCAATAATGCCACAGGTCCTTTCAACTCATGATATATATATATATATATAACACTTCCATGTTATCCATGGATCGATACAAAAATCAATTCTGCATAGGTGCTTCCTTCACACCACTTTCCCAAGTGACCACGGCTCGAAACCGCAGGCATAACCCCTCTTAGTGCTTTTCTGCCCTTAAAAACAACAATTCAGCCACTAGCTCCCCTTTTACTCTGACCGAAGTCTCATAGGACCAAGGCCATGACCAAGTGCTTAGTGGGAGGTGCTTATCCAGGCTGAGATTGATGGTCATAATCCATTGCAGAGATTGTATATGCACATGGGTTAACTTCAGGGCATGTACCCGTAATTTAAATTCAATACAGTTTTTGTTTTGAGTTTGAAATCTGATTGTAGATCAGACGATCTATATTCATTGCACAGATCATAAAGCATAGTGGTGTACCCTACCTTTGGCGACCCACAATTTTATGGAATACCTTGTTATACATTTGAAATCTAATTATTGTTTGGAAGTTTTAATATTACGTTGGAATATTAAACCAAATCTCCATTGTAGATCTATAGATATAATGATCAACATGAACTTTGGGGCTCCGGGCTTCGGGAGTTCTGGACTGTCCACATTCTCAATCCTTCAGAGTGCCAAGTCTCCAGATTGCGGGATCTGCTGCCACATATCCTCTGTGATCAATGGACGAGATTTTCTCTGCAGCTCCAGGCTTTAGGGATTTCCAAAGCACCTCTCCACATATCTCCCGGAGTGTCAAATTACCGGATATCCTCTCCTTCCTCCATGTATCATATCTCGATCAATGGTCGAGATTAACTCTGGCCTTCATGCCTTCGGGAGTCCTCGACCCCAACTGCTTATCTATGGAATCCTTTGGAGTGCTAAGTCTTTGGAATACAAAATCTACTGCCACGCGTCCTCTCTTGATAAATGGTGAGGATTTACTCCGCTCTTCGAAGCTTCAGGAGGTTTCACCTTCATTCCACCTCATTCCTTCCGAATGTCGAATTTGTGAACTCTCGGAGTTCTTCGTCGACAACTAAGCACCAAGGGGTGCTACATGGAAGAACATAAGGAATGGACACATGACCCTATCTGATGGGTGACATGTGTCATATACTAACTGGCACGAATGGTCTTTGAAAAAAATGAAACACGGTGACACGTGGAAAGAATCAAGTGTGTCCACGTCACCCTAGGTGACGTCAACAGGCCAAGTCACTCTAGTGCCTCGCGACTTCGAGGCTTCGGGACTTCATAACTTTGGGAGGCTTCTCCACACTATACCTCAAAACCCCTGAACATAGAATTCTCGAATAGGATGATCTACGAACATGTTTCCTCAAACACGAACGATCCATATTTACTCTGGAGTTTGGGACTTCAAAGGTTTTCACTGTTGGACACCACCACACCCCCAGACTATTGAACGTCGAATTTACAAACCCTTTCTATTCTTCGGACGCATGTCCCTGAATATGAAGGGTCCATATTTACTCTAGAGTTCAGGACTTCAAGAGATTTTCTTCCTAGCATCTTAAGGACTCGCTTTTCCTGGAGTGTCGAACCTCCAAACTGTCGTGAGATCTACGACTCACACTCGCTAGTACGCAAATCAGATGACTGGAGTTTGATCTTCTCCACTTTTCTCCGCCTCCTGATTTATGCTTGATCCAACGGCCTAGACATGTCCTTGGCCAAATCCAACGGCCAGGTACTCCTCCCCGTGATCTACGACATAGATTCACTCTGGGACATTGGAGCTTTGAGGCTTCGGGCTTCTTTTATGACAAGGAACTTGAAACTGTTAAAGCAACGAAGTCCGAAGGACTTGAGGGTTTAACCTCCAAGATCTTTTCCCAAATCTGACGGTTGTGAGGGATTCATATCCTTCCTGAATAGATCCTATGACCATCGCGACTTCTTGAAACTGCTACACCTCCTGAGCTTTCAAACATTGTTAAGGTGTGCTCTCAACGCCTTCTGGCACTATGTAGCTCAATTTTTCTGTGAATTTTTTTCTCCAATCTTGGTTTACACGACACCTCCAGGCTTAGTATTGGAACCATGAGCTCTGATATCAAAACATAATGTACCCATCCTCCCATAGGTCGGGCATGCCACACCAAGAACACACTTCTTGGTTGATTTCAAATTTCTAATAACAATTAATTAATAAAGAAGCATGAAATACATACATGCAATGATCAAGATTCATACTACAACATAAAATACATGCACAATATACCATGCACAACATTAACTAGAAAGCATGCATATTGTAAGTACAAATCTCATATATACTAATTTAATACGCAGCGGAATAATTCATACACAGGTAAGTCTATGAGAGAAAAAAATTGATAGCAGGTAAAGGTACTTTTACCAACGTATTCTTACCTAAGATGAAGTGGCGAAATTTTTCAACAGCCTTAATAAGAGTGAAAGCGTATTTTTCAATAAAAGAATATTTAAATTCATCATCATACATGCTTTGACTCATGTAAGCCACTAGTTTTTCATTACCTTGGTCATCACCTTGCATGAGGATAGCATAAACTTCCTCCTCTATGGCATTATTATATATCATAAATTATTTCTCAAAATCCAGCTTCACCAAAACTGGTGCGGAGCTGATTGCTTTCTTGATCCCTACAAAAGCATCTTCGACATCATTTGTCCAAGAGAAGGAACGATCTTTCTTAAGCAGATTATGAATTGGTTTGACCATTACAGCAAAATCAGGAACAAACCTACAGACAAAGTTAATAATCCTCATAAAAGATTGAACCTCCTTCTTGGAAGTGGGAGTAGGAAGATTTAGGATAGCAACAATCCTTTCAGGATCAATGCTTATTCCTGAATCAGAGACAATGTGTCCAAGGAGCTTTCCCTTGGTAACACCGAAAATAGACTTAGAAGGATTTATAGAAATGGAAAATTTCTTGCATCGCATGAGAACTCTTTTATGATGACCAAAATGATATGATCGGTTCTTAGAGTACACAGTTAAGTCATCAATATAGATCTGAATAATATTTCCGAACAAATCGTCAAAATCTATTTTTATAGCTCTTTGAGAGGTGGCACCTGCATTGGATAATCCAAAAGGCATACGTTCATAAGAAAAAGTGCCCCAATGAGTAATAAATGCGGTTTTATATTTATCTCGCCTTTTACCTTGATTTGATTGTAACTAGAGAAACCATCAAGTAAGGACATCATCTACGACCTTGCAAATTGTTGCAAAATCATTTCCATATTAGGGATAGGAAAGTGATCTTTTATGCTAGCCCTATTTAATGTGTGAAAATCTACTCATAATATGTTTTGACCAGTTTTTTTTCGAACAGGAACCAAATTAGAATTCCATTTTGAATTCTTAACCGAAAAGATGATCCCAACCTTCAAGAGTTTTTCCAACTCCTTTCGAATAGTTGATTCCAGTGCAAGGTTCATAGGTCTTTGTTTTTGCCTAACTGGTTTTATTCCCACCTTGATAGGAATGGAATGTTGTATAAGAGTGGGATCAAAACCATGAAGATCCTCATAAGACCAAGCAAAAACATCTTGAAATTCACCAAGCAGTTTGGCAAACTTCAATTTTTCTTCATCAGAACATTGGGCACCTATTTTAACATTCTTTGGAGACTCAGGTATTCCAATGTTAAAGGAAATGGTTTCACTCACTTTCCTTTTTGACTCTTCTTTATGTTTCTCTTTGTTTCCTACATCACTCAATGAAAATGAACTTTCAAGAGGAGTCAAGCCTTTAGGAATCTTGTTATCTTTCATTGATATAATTTCCTTAGGATTAATATGTTCATTTTGAATGAAATCATAGATTCTCTCATCACTAGGGAAGACCTTCCATGATTCTATATTGTCAGGGATATGTGGACGATATAGATATTGAAAAGTACAATTAGGTCTTTGTGGAAGAAGTTTCCGATTAGGAGAGGCTGCAAAAAAAGCTAATCGATCAACCATTGAGTTCAATTCCCTATTAACATGAGTAATGTTGAAAGATAGTAGGTTTGAGATAAGTGCCCAAACATTTTGGGTGTAGCGTTTCATAAACGTGTTGCTAGGGGAGTATATCTTACGTACAAGGTTCACAACAAGCTCAGAATAACCAAAAACTGTAAGGTGACCACAACCCAAATTATAGGTGTTTTCAATGCCTAATAGTAAAGCTTCGAATTTAGTGACATTGTTTGTGCAAGCAAACTCTAACCTATAAGAAAAATTATGAATTTTCCCCATATGATAGTACAAGATAATACTAGCTCTGTTTCCTTCATTGGAGCATGAACCATCAAAGTGAATATGCCACATATCGTCGTCTAAGTCGATTTGTTCCAAGGAAGTGTTATCATCCTCGACAAAGATTGAATACACCCCTAGGTCCTCTTCAATGTAATTCACATTAGGCTGTGGAACACTTTCTATGTAAGGAAGAATCCTTCCCTCTCTAAGGAATATTATGCTTTTACCATTCCGAGGAACGGATAAGTGTGTCCCGTCGAGTGAGAGGTACCCACCCATCAAATCTTTCCAATCTCTTTCTAAGATGATTGAGTAGTTACTTACTGGTATATCGATAACCTGAATATTAAGGGTTGTCCTTATTTCAGGGTGTGCACACAAAACCAAGGTCACGTCCTTGATTTCACCTATGGTCATTTTTTGTAGACTATTATAAGAGAGCAAGCTTCTGGCGTTTTCATTTGTAAAAGACAAGCCTAGATCTTTCATAATAATTGTCGACATTACTATTGGGCATGAACCGCCGTCAATGAGGCAACAATGGGAAATCTTATTCATAATCTTTACAGAAATATAAAAAGGGGTATTTTTTTACAGGGTATCTAAATTCATGTACACCTGTTTTATTTACTGATGAATCCTCTTAATATACCTCTTCAGAGAGGTTGTCTACAACAAAAGCTTTTGCTTCCATGAATTGTTTTAGATGCTTTTGTTGTTCAGGGATGACAACCATGTCCAGAAGGGTTTCATCTTCTTTAATGTTGGTCAACTAATTTAGAATGTTGTATTTGGAAGAGGGGATAGGGGAGGTAGTTCCTTGACTTTCAAGATCTTTAGGAACCTGAACAATAACAGCTGGTGAGGATGAGCTTGGGCTAGAAGAATTGCGGGGAGGATCATATTTGATTTTGGGAGCATAGGATTTATTCCTAGTATTTATTATCATGACATCTTCTGGCTCTGCAAAGTCTAGGACAACGATGGTAGTTTTAGGTATCTTACCAAATATTTTATCTCTGGCACTCTTCTTTACCTCACATGTACTTTCCTCATGGTGTTCCTCGCAAAAGTTACACCAACTATGAGGCATGATAACTTTAGGCTGAAAATTATTTTCATTTGGATTTCTAAAGGGGGGGTGTAGAAGAGGATGAAGCTCCAGGGGTAAGAGGGGAGACATTTCCCTTTCTCTCATATGCTATCATAAAATTATTCATGTCTTGTACAAGCTGTAAGAGGGTGGACATGTTTTTCTGTTTAACTGAATCTCCCTGAGGAAGACATGTTCTTTCAAGTTGTTCTTCATAATCTAAACAAGTATGCAGAGTGGAACCGAGGTTATCAATGGCCTTTTCCTCAAGCCTATGATAGTAGGGGGAAGGCAATTAATTATAATAATGCATGAAAGTGGCTTGGTTTTGAGGTTGAATGAGTTCAGTGATTTGATTGTATAATTTGGTGAAACACAAGTTGAAGGACTTGATAATATCACCATCCTTATAAGAGATGTTATTGTATTCCCGTAACTGCTCGGATGGGATTTTGGTTTTCCCATAGGTGGATTTGAATAAATATGCTAACTCCTCCCAAGAAGATAAAATCTTAGGGGGAAGATCAAATAAATCGGTCGCAGCCTTCCCTTCAAGGGAATTGAAAAATAAGCGCATACAAGTATCGTTGTCATTGGCCCCTATGTTGTGACAAGCATTAGAAAATACCACCAAGTGTTCATTCGTAGTGACAGTGTTATTCCCTGAAAACCTAGGGATATGCTCTTTGAATTTAGGAAGTGGACGAGTAGCAGGTGCCAGGTTAAGAGGAGAGGAAACATGCCATGGTGTGGTTGTATCATCTTCTTCAAACTGAAAAAGCCCATACTTTTTAATGACTTTGGTGGGGTTTGTGGTAGATTGGACATGGACTTGGTGACTATAGAAGCTACCAATCACTAATGAAGTTGAATATTGAGATGAATAAGCACCTCCAATGCCACCAGAGCCACCACTAGATTCCATCTTGTGGATAATAGGTAAGGGAGAGAAAGCCGAACTGGATGAATCAGACAAGGTTCTCCTTATAACACTTTTTTGGGTTGATAACACAACATTCCTTCTTCCTATTTCAACAATAGGATTAATTTCAAGTGATAAACCTCTTCTTCTCCTAGAAACACGAGGGTCTAAGGACATGAAACAAATATCAAAACTGGAAAAAGAAAGTTATGGTTGATTCCTAAGTTGTCTATGCATAGCTTCCCAACGTTCTTGGCCACTTATGTCTTGTTCAATTGTTTCCCATGAACAATTAAGCTCATCCCGGGAATTAGCAGTATCTAAGATGGTGTTAAACAATTTTAAAGTAATGTTGGTTTGATATTGAAGACCGGGCTCAATATAAGGCTTCCTTACAATAGGTACAACCATTAAGAAATGAAACAGTCAAAGAATTAGTATTAGAAAAATAGATATATTCGATGATAATCAAGCATAAAAAACAACAACCAGAGAGATATGGAATATCTCCCTAGTATGGTTGCCAAATAAATGTTGAGGAAAATATATGAAATGATCTTACTCAAGCATTTTCAAATATTTCTTGGCTAAAGAAAGATAGATGGGTATATCACCCTATGTTTATAGCCTCAAAAATTGTTTCCTAATCCACAAGTATTGGTTACAAGGGCTTAGGCTGATTTTCTTATAAATAAAAGATTAATGAAAAAATCAATATTTATGTAATTTTCTGAATATAACAGATGAAAAATTAAATGTAGAGATAGAAGAAAAAATACCAAGTCAATAATTAACACAGACGAGACATAAAGAAATCGCTTATTTCATTCCAATTTATCAAAATAATCGTTCTCTTTACAAAATTCCCCGAGGAAGGTTGGACCAAAGTGAAACTTAGATGTCCCCGATGAAAACCATACAAAAGGACTTCTGACAGAAAGTAAAAAACTGAAGTTTAAAAGCTGGATTAGATTGCCACAAATTGTTGCCCACTCGACTCTGCACAATATCCTTTATCAGTCATGAAATTTAATTCACAAACAAACAAGTCTACATAGACTGTCAAAGATAGATCAACACCTATGAAAAACAAGTGTCTGAATGATGTAATTCAACCTTGAATCTTGTTGTCTACAATAGGACCCTATTGTCATAAAAGAGAGTTAGGATTTCAATGAATTAAAGAATGAATGAAAACTGAATGATCTCAATATAACTCAAGAGAGGACCTTAGTATGATTTCTCCTTCTATCCTACTCTTGTTCCTCCTTCTCTTTTTGCCTTTAAGAAAACATAATTAGTTGAAGTAGTTAAACTACCTCTTTTAGTTAAGTTAACTAAAACTCAACTAACTTTTAGTTTAGGGGGGAAATTAATAAAATAATAATAAGGGTCTTTAATAAATAATAACTAGTAGGTGGGACCCCTTGTGACTCCCTTTTATTTCTTAACAAACATAAACACAACTAGTTAATCAATCAAACACATCCCTCCTTGTGGCTCCCAACAACACTATCATAATTTGAAAATTAATATCAATGATATTTGAAACCATATCCAAAAAAATATAATATCCAACATGTCCAAAAATAGTGTGTTGTCCAAAAACTTCAGCARTCAACTGCTCTCAACAATCAATAAATAAAAACACTCAAAAACCATATTTGCTGCTTTGGGAGGAAATCTTCCCTTTGTTGCAACTGTCTCCCTTTAATTTCTCTAAATTTGCCTTAGGTTGTGTGGAGCCCTTAGGCCTGATCTCATTGATAACATGAGAGCAATCATATCTCAAGTGCATGCGGGATGAAACATATTTGGTAGAGTCACTTGAGGGAGAGGAGGGGGCAACATCAGCTTTTCCTTTATTAGGTGCATGGTGGGATTTGATTTTTAATATCTTGCTTGCATGGGAGGATTGTATTGGTGAGTGTGCAGGGGCATCTTGGACAATTGGTTTAACCGGTGGAGGAGGAAGAGGTAGAGACAAATTCGGCCAGCCACGATGTTGGGAGATTGTCGGGTCGACAATCTCTTTCCATCCATCATTTTCAGGGACTTCAGGTTGTAATGAGACATGAGGAGAAACTAGGATACCAGGAACATGTGGGGCTTGGAAATGAGGCCTTTCTAGCCTAGGTTTGACCACTCCTTGTCAAATCTAGTTGAAAAATCCAACTTGGAATAGTTGGTTCAACTCTTGTGGGTCTGCATCAAAATGTATAGAAAACCTTGGCCTTCTAGGGCCCCTGTTCCAATTTCCTCTTCCCATGTTATTCCGACCATGGATTCCTCTGCTGAAGAAACTCATACATGTATGAAGTGTTTATTAGAAACTAGTTTCTTCAACAAACCATACATGGCATCTCTTTAAATATGAAACAAATTTTGTCTCAACAACACATCAAACTCATGCAATCCAATCCATAAAAAATGTTTAATACTTTTCAATGAGCAGGGGGTGAATAAGGGTTCTAGGATATATGAGGGATTGTATTGAGCAAAAAGTGGTAAAATGAAGGGGGGTAGATCATGATTATTGCTCAACAAATCATCAAACTATCAATTGTGTTGTTATAAAAAAACATATCAATTGTAACTCATCTATGTGCCATCCTTCAACTGCTATAATACAGAGTTATCATTTAGCTATAATTTAATTTTAAGAACATGGTGTAAATAGTGAATATGGGAAGGTGAGGGGATTTGTAATGTGTGGAAAAGTGAGAGAATGGAAGGGAAATAACGAATATTGTTCATAAAACAAATCAAGTAAAACAAAATCTGTACTAAACTCAATACAAAAAATACCAACACCATATCAACAATCACTATGTATCAAATTGTTTTTTATCACAACATTTAAATTTCTCAAAACTTATCAATTAGAACATTATGTGCAATCATACTCATAATCAAAACAACTTTCCATTCAACAGTCATGTTAAGAAAATGATTGGTCTTAAATTTATTTTCTTTTCCTTCAAGAATTTAAAGAAAACACACAACAACATTGCTCCATCTCTATCCCATAATGCATCAAAATAACATCCAATGTCTAACAATTCTTAGTCGGCCCAAATTAAAATATACACATGTCCCTTTCCAAAATGAACCAACTTTCAAAAATGCCCGATTACACAAAATATTCATCATATCAACCAATAAGACTTTGCAACAAAACCATAGTCAACATAAAACCGAGCTTCATCACTGTCGATGTAATCATTCATAATATGCACATTGATTCAATAATGGATGCATAGTGAACATAACCAAATACACACAGTCACCAATTCCATAAATTTCTATAACCCCGATTGGGCCTAGTGAAACACACAGGTGTTTTCCAATTTGAAATTAAGACCATGTTGTAAGAACACAGTGAGTGGAAGTATAATGAAAAGGAGGCAAACCTCGACTACATATTATTACTCATTCCCAATCACAACCTTTCAACCAATTTGATCATAGAAAGATGAAATAGGGACTCGATGAAAACTTTCATAACCACTCAACTTGATAAACCAATCTTCGACAACCCAGAAGATGCTCGAGGGGAGAAGAACAATTGGGGCTTTAAAATCAGGCTCTATCACAACAAATAGAAGGAGACAATCAAGGTTTTTCTCATTCAACAATAGCACAAATAACTGGAGGTCCTCGGGGACATATCAACCACGGGCAAAAACCTTTCGATATAAGCACAGTAAAAATTCACAGGGTTTCCTTATAACTCTCGGTCTGGGCAATGGAACAACTATTAGCCACAAATGAAAAAACGACAAGTAGGGTAGAAAATCGATGCACATAGTGCGCTTTACATTCGCAGAGGATAGGCGAATGTCAACTGAACAATGACAGTCACCATGAACACACAGAGGTATAACCTCTGTCTAATTTCTTAAGAGTTGAACCATTTGAAAACAACATCGGTGAGGATGCATAACCCGAGGCATAACTTATATCACCCCACAACCATACAACATATATATCGATGTTCTAGACACCCTAAGACCGAGTCTTGAGATACTTTGGTACCAAGACAATGAGAATGATCCCATGACCATGACTCTGGTACAATAAATACACAACAACCAAATGGCAGTCTGAACACGAATGGATAGGGCTACACTCATGATTGTGAGGAATCAACTGATAATAATACACAGAGTGAAACCCTACACCATTAAAACATAGAGCGATAATACCACATTCACTTAATATCCACAAAGACCCACCACGATTTTAACCAACAGAGAAACTAGTGAATGGACAACTCAACCAAAAACCAATTCTTTTGATTGCAATATCAACAATTACACAGTCATTTGAGAGAGAAAAATCACGCATTTACACAGTTGCAATTCTCAGGGAAACACAAACCCAAGCATTACTGAGCCATTTTTTGTTCATACACAGAACATAATTCATGGATGGGGTGAAAAAGAACCATACCTGTAACGAAGAGCTTAAAAGGGCGAGTTGGTCTAGCGTTTTCCTCCCAAGCCTAAAATGTGGAGCTTAACCACCAACATACCAAAATGCAACAAAGAACAATACTAGGGTGACGGTCGATGGGGGGAGTATGGAGTGACGTGCATTTACTACACATTGCTTCCATCTCCTATCCTATTCAATTCTGAAGTACAAGACAACCAACATTCACCAATGCATTAAACCATGTAATAAATTTCCAAACCATTGAAATCTACGACGATATTCCTTTCCCAATGCGCCACCCAAAACATTCACGTTAACCTTTTCCAAGTTTTCATGCCATACCATATGCATTGCAATGTTATATGCGCCCAACATAAATCAAATGAAAATTGCATAGCCACTAACCAACCATATAATAGTTAGGACTAACACGAACATCTTTTACCTTTGCATTCCTTAACATAACTCAAACATAGATCCTTTCCTTTTAGGATTTTTTTCATAAGTTTATTTTCTTTATTTTGGTTCTGTTATTACTAACATGTTTCTTGTGTGTTTGTGGCCAGGTGGTAGATCACGATGATTTGTGACATTATTAAATCATAGAAACTGTAAATATATGCCCATCATAACATAAGAATAATGCTTAAAATTGCAGAAACATCCCATAAAATGCATCATCCACATGTTACTATGTCAAAATGAAACCAAGACTGCATTGCCAACCATATAGGACTATGTAAGTAGTGTCAAAACAACAACAAAAAATGTGTGGTATGACTATCTTCGAGCCTCCAGTCTACAAGGGGGTCCCACCTACCAATATTATATTATTAACATAGTTTAAATAATAGGGCTTTAGCAATATTTTGCGGGTGAAATTCCTCGTTTCCAACAGATTAAGAACTCAGGATGGCTGGTTTCACAGACCAAGTAACATCAGATCAAGGAGATATAAATCAAAATGAATATGCAACAGGGTGAAGTGAGCAAATTTAATGGAGAGATGAACGGGAATTTGGGAATAACTCATGGAAAGTGTTACATATGAGGGGGTTTATCCCTGTAAGCATAATCATTCAACCGGAATTTTCTCTTGACTTCAAGGAGAAAAATTTTCCGAACTTTCTCTTTTTGAATCTTGAATGGATGAAGAAATGGAAAGCAAAAGCGGGATGCAACCAACTATCTCATAAAATAGGTTACAACAATGAAAGAAGAAAATAAATTCAATGACCCTTCAGGGGCAACATCATAACAGTTGTGTAAGATCGATTGTAATACTTTGCAGGAGTGTTGTTGTGGTAGAACTAATCCAACATTTATTCTTGACAAAAATTGAAATAAAAAATACACCAGAAACGTCATAACATAAATGAAATAGCAAAATTTGAGTGAGTAGAAATCGAATGACAAAAATAAAAGAAGAATTAAAAACTATTTTAAAATCAGAGTTGAAATAGCAGAAAGGAAAACTACTAAAATGAAAGCAGAATTGAAACTACTAAAATACAGAACAATCCAAACAATGTTAAACTTTTCAAGTTGGTTCCACATAGTGTTTTAAGTGAGAATCGTTAGTGTTGTAGGAAAAAAATCGCTCTTGTAAATCCTTTAGAATGTAAAAGTTTTCACCTAGGACAAAAGCGATCTTGAAAGTACCCAACCATAATTTTTAAAACTTCGAGTGTCTTCCCCTATCAGCATGAGTTGAGTCCCACAACAATACTTTCTCATTGACTTTAAATTTGATAGTTTTGACACTCTTGTTGAAATACTTCTTAACAGTATGTTGTCTCCTTTTTATATTACCCAAGTAAAACGTTCTTTGCTCCTCTAGATCCAGGAGTGCATTCATCCTTTGTGAAACATCAGAAGAATTTAATTCTTCGACCTATAGCATTAAACTTAAGGAGGAAATTTCCAGATCAGTAGGCAGAATGGCTTCTTGACCATAAACAAGTTGGAAAGGAGTGCAACCAGTGCTTACCTTGACGGTGGTGCGATCTTCCCAAAGGGCGTAAGTGAGGAGAGTGTGCCATTGATGAGGCTTATCTTCGATGAGCCTTTTGACATTTCTCACCAGATTCTTGTTGGTAGACTCGGCCTGGCCATTTTCTTGGGGGTAATAAGTTGATTAGGTAAAATTTTTAACCCCCATATTAACTAAAAATTGGGTCAGCTTAACAGAAATAAAAGTGGGACCATTGTTTGTAATCATTTCCAAAGGAAGACCAAATATGGAAAAGATGTTATTTTCAAGGAAAGAAATCACTTGATCATCTGTCAAATGTTTAAGCGTGACAACTTCAACCCATTTTGTAAAATATTTTATGGTTGTCAAAATAAAGACTTGTCCTACTGAAGACAAAGGATTAATAGGAATAATAAATCCAATCCCCACTTTGAAAAAGGAAAGTCTGGGAGGACAGGTTGTAACGGCATGGCTGAAAAGCGGTCTTTCCCAACAAATTTCCGGCACTCTCGAAAAAAAAACAAGAGTCATGAAAGATTGAAGGCCAATAGTATCCTTTTCTATTAATCTTAAAAGCAGTGGTTTTAGAAGAAAAATGACCTCCTACGTGAATAACAGAATTTGAAGAACCATGAGTTTCTTGCAACATTTTTTGTAGTTCCTCATTGTTTACACAACAAAGCAACATACCATCAGCATACCTTCTAAACAAGAAGTCTTATATAATGACGTATCTAGCAAATTCAAGACAGAGCCTTCTTCGTTGATGAGTGTCTAAGTTATCTGGACATCTTTGGTTTTGCAAATAGTAAACCAGATTCTTATACCAAGGATGTTCAAATACAGGAAGGATTCAATTATCAATGTAGAATAGTGTTGATAGAGAACTATCATGTTCATCGATTTCTTCACTAGTTTCAACATGATGAGCTAAGTGAAGGGATAAGTCATGTCCCTTTATGGTGGTAGAAGTCACGATAGTTAAATCATGCTCCTAGATCTTGGAAAGACAATGTGCAAGCTTCCCTGAAAGATAATTATGTGAGAGAAAAAAATTGACAACATGTAAAGGGAATTTTACCAACGTATTCTTACCTGAGATGAAGTGGAGAAAATTTTCAATAGCCTTAACAAGAGCCAAAGCATGTTTTTCAATAAAATAATATTTAAATTCATCATCAGACAAGCTTTGAATCATGTAGGCCACTGTTTTTTCGTTACCTTGGTCATCACCTTGCATGAGGATAGCAGAAACTGCCTCCTCTGTTGAATTAGTATATATCATAAACAATTTTCTCAAAATCCGGCTTTGCCAAAACCGGTGCAGAGTTGATTTCTTTCTTGATCCCTACAAAATAATCTTCGACATCATCTTTCCAAGAGAAGGAACAATATTTCTTAAGAAGATTATGAATTGGTTTGACCATTACAACAAAATCAGGAACAAACCTACGAACAAAGTTAATAACCCCCATAAAAGCTTGAACCTCCTTCTTGGAAGTGGGAGCAGGCAGATTTAGGATAGCAACAATCCTTTCAGGTTCAATGATTATTCATGAATCATAGATAATGTGTCCAAGGAAATTTCCATTGGTAACGCCAAAAATAGACTTAGAAGGATTTAGAGAAATGCCAAATTTCTTGCATCGCATGAGAACTCTTTTAAGATGACCAAAATGATCTGATCGGTTCTTAGAGTACACAGTTAAGCCATCAAGATAGATCTTAATAATATTTCAGATCAAATAATCAAAAGCTATTTGCATAGCTCTTTGAAATGTGGCACCTGCATTGGATAAGCCAAATGGCATACGTTCATAAGAAAAAGTGCCCCAATGAGTAATAAAGGTGGTTTTATATTTATCTTCCCTTTTTACCTTGATTTGATTGTAACCATAGAAACCGTCAAGTAAGGACATCATCTGCGACCCTGCAACTTGTTGCAAAATCATTTCCATATTAGGGAGAGGAAAGTGATCTTTTATGCTAGCCTGATTTAATGAGCGAAATCTATGTATAATCTGATTTGACTAGTTGTTTTTCGAACGAGAACCAAAATAGAAACCCATTCTGAATACTTAACCAGAAAGATAATCCCAGCCTTCAAGAGTTTTTTCAACTCCTTTCGAATAGTTTCTTCCAGTGTAGGGTTGATAGGTATTTATTTTTTCCTAACTGGTTTTATGCCCTCCTTGATAGGAATGCAATGTTGTATAAGAGCGGGATCAAAACCACGAAGATCCTCATAAGACCAACCAAAAACATCTTGAAATTCACCAAACTGTTTGGCAAACTTCAATTTTTCTTCATCAGAACATTGGGCACCTATTTTAACATTCTTTGGAGACTCGTGTTCCAATGTTCAAGGAAATGGTTTCACCCACTTTCCTTTTTGACTCCTCTTCTTTATGTTTCTCTTTGTTTCCTACATCACTCAATGAAAATGAACTTTCTAGAGGAGTCAAGCCTTTAGGAATCTTGTTATCTTCCATTGATATAATTTCCTTAGGATGAATAGGTTCATTTTGAATGAAATAACATATGCTCTCATCACTAGGGAAGACCTACCATGATTATATATTGTCAGGGATATGTGGACAATATAGAGATTGAAAAGTAAAATCAGGTCTTTGTGGCAGAAGTTGTTGATTAGGAGAGGCTTCAAAAACAAATAATCGATCAACCATTGAGTTCAATTCCCTCTTAACATGAGTAATGTTGAAAGATAGTAGGTTCGAGATAAGTTCCCAAATAGTTTGGTTGTAGCGTTTTATCAACTTGTTTCTAGGGGAGTATATCTTACGTACAAGATTCACAACAAGATCAGAATCCCCAAAAACTGTAAGGTGACCACAACCTAGATTATAGGAATTTTCAATGTAATAGTAAAGCTTCGAATTCAGTGACATTGTTTGTGCAAGCAAACTTTAACCTATAAGAAAAATGATGAATTTTCCCCACAAGAGAGTACAAGATAATACCATCTATATTTCCTTCATTGGATCATGAACCATCAAAGTGCATATGCCACATACCATTGTCTAAGTCAATTTTTTCCAAGGATGTGTTATCCTCGGCAAAGATGGAATACACCCCTAGGTCCTCGATATAATTCACATTAGGTTGTGGAACACTTTATATGTAAGGAGAAATCCTTCCCTCTCTAAGGACTATGATGTTTTTACCATTCCGAGGAATGAATAGTCTATCTCATCAAGTGAGAGGTACCCACCTGCCAAAGCTTGCCAATCTCTTCCTAAGATGATCGAGTAGTTACTTATTGGCATATCAATAACCTGAATATTAAGGGTTGTCCTTATTTCAGGGTGCGCACACAAAACCAAGGTCACGCCCTTGATTTCACCTATGGTCGTTTGTTGTAGACTATTATAAGAGAGCATGCTTTTGGCATTTTCATTTGTACAAGACAAGCCTAGCTCTTCCATAATAATCTTCGACATTACGCTTGGGCTCGAACTGTCATCAATGAGGCAACAATGGGAAATAATATCCATAATATTTACAAAAATATAAAAAGGGGGATTTTTTATAGGGTATCTAAAGTTATGTACACCTACTTTATTTACAGACGAATCCTCTTCATCTACCTCTTTAGATAGGTTGGATACAACGAAATATTTTCCTTCCATGAATTGTTTTAGATGCTTCTGTTGTTTAGGGACGACAACCATGTCCAGAAGGGTTGCATCTGCTTTAATGTTTTCCAACTGATTTAGAATGTTGTATTTGGAAGAGGGGAGGTATTTCCTTGACTATCAGGAGCTTTAGGAACCTGAACAATAGCAGCTAGTGAGGATGAGCTTGGGCTAGAATAATTGCAGGGAGGATCATATTTTCTTTTGGGAGCATAGGATTTATTCCTAGTATTGATGATCATGATATCTTCTGGCTTTGCAAATTCTAGGAAAACGATGGTAGTTTCAGGTCTCCTACCAAATATTTTATCTCTGGAACTCTTATTTACCTCACATGTACTTTCCTCATGGTGTTCCTCGCAAAATTCACACCAACTACGAGGCATGATAGCTTTAGGCTGAAAATTATTTTCATTTGGATTTCTAAAGGGGGGTGTAGAAGAGGATGAAGCTCCAGGGGTAAGAGGTGAGACATTTCCCTTTCTCTCATATTCTATCATATGATTATTCATGTCTTATACAAGTTGTAAGAGGGTGGACATGTCTGTCTGTTTAACTGAATCTCCCTGAGGAAGACTTGTTCTTTCAAGTTGTTCTTCATACTCTAAACAAGTATGCAGAGTGGAACCGAGGTTATCAATGGTATTTTACGTAAGCCTATTACTGTAGGGGGAAGGTAATGCATTATAATAATGCATGAAAGAGGCTTGGTTCTAAGGTCGAATGAGTTCAGGGATTTGATTGTATAATTTGGTGAAATGCAGGATGAAGGACTTGATAGTCTCACCATCCTTAGAAGAGATGTTATTGTATTCCCGTGACTTCTCGGCTGGGATTTTGGATTTCCCATAGGTGGATTTGAACCAATAGACTAACTCCTCCCAAGTAGATAAAATCTTATGGGTAATATCAAAGAAAACGGTCGTAGCCTTCCCTTCAAGGGAATTTAAAAATAAGCGCATACAAGTATCATTGTCATTGGCCCCTATGTTATGACAGGCATTAGAAAATTCCACCAAGTGTTCATTTGTAGTGACAATGTTATTCCCTGAAAACCTAGGGAGATGCTCTTTGAATTTAGGAAGTGGATGAATAGCAGGTGCCAAGTTAAGAGAAGAGGAAACATGCCACGATGTGGTTGTAGCATCTTCTTCAAAATGAAAAAGCCCATACTTTTTAATGACTTTGGTGGGGTTTGTGGTAGATTGGAAAGGGACTTGGTGACTATAAAAGCTACCAATCACTGACGAAGTTGAAGATTGAGATGAAGAAGTACCTCCATTGCCACCAAAACCACCACTAGATGCCATCTTGTGGATAATAGGTAAGGGAGAGAAATACGAACTGGATGAATCATACAAGGTTCTCCTTAGATCACTTTGTTGGGTTGATAACACAATGTTCCTTCTTCCTATTTCAACAATAGGATTAATTTTAGGTGATAAACCTCTTCTTCTCTTAGAAACACGAGGGTCTAAGGACATGAAAAGAAGATCAAAGATGGAAAAATAAAGTTATGGTTGATTCATAAGTTGTCTATGCCTAGCTTCCCAATGTTCTTGGCCACTTATGTATTGTTCAATTGTTGCCCATGAACGATTAAGCTCAGCTCAGGTATTAGCAGTATCTAAGATGGTGTTAAACACGTTTAAATAAATGTTAGTCTAATGTTGAAGACCAAGCTCAATATTAGGCTTCCTTGCAACAGGTACAATCATTAAGAAATGAAACAGTCAAAGAATTAATATAAAAAAAATAGATATATTCGATGATAATCAAGCATAAAAAAAACAACCAGAGAGATATGGAAGATCTCCCAAGTATGGTCGCCAAATAAATGTTGAGGAAAAGATATGAAATTATCTTACTCAAGCATTTTCATATCTTACTTGGCTAAAGCAAGATAGACGGGAATATCATCCTATGTTTATAGCCTCAAAAATTGTTTCCTAATCCACAAGTATTGGTTACAAGGGCTTAGGTTGATTTTCTTATAAATAAAAGATTGTTGAAAAAATCAATATTTATGTAATTTTATGAATATAATAGATGCAAAAGTAAATGTAGAGACAGAAGAGAAAATACCAAGTCAATAATTAACACAGATGAGACAGAAGGAAATCGCTTATTTCATTCCAATTTATCAAAAGAATCATTCTCTTTACAAAATTGCCTGAGGAAGTTTGGACCAAAGTGAAACTTAGATGTCCCCGATGAAAACCATACAAAAGGACTTCTGACAAAAAGTAAAAAACTGAACTTTAAAAGATGGATCAACTTGCCACAGATTGTTGCCGACTCGACTTTGCACAATATCCTTTATCAATCATGAAATTTAATTCACAAACAAACAAGTCTACACAGAATATCAAAGATAAATCAACACCTTTGAAAAACAAGTTTCTGAATGATGTAATTCAGCCTTGAATCTTGTTGTCTACAATAGGACCCTGTTTTCATAAAAGAGAATTAGGCTTTCAATGAATTAAAGAATGAATGAAAACTAAACTATCTCAATAAAAATCAAGTGCACACCTTAGTATGCTATCTCCTTCTATCCTCCTCTTATTCCTCCTTCTCGTTTTGCCTTTAAGCAATCATAATTAGTTGAAGTAGTTAAACTACCTCTTTTAGTTAAGTTAACTAAAACTCAACTAAATTTTAGTTTAGGGGGGAGAGTAATAAAATAATAATAAGAGTCTTTAATAAATAATAACTAGTAGGTGAGACCCCTTGTGACTCCCTTTTGTTTCTTAACAAACATGAAAACAACTAGTCAATCAATCAAAGACATCCCTCTGTGTGGCTCCCATTATCACTCTCATAATTTGAAAATTAATATCAATGATATTTGAAACCATATCCAAAAAAATATAATATCCAACATGTCCAAAAATAGTATGTTGTCCAAAAACTTCAACAGTCAACTGCTCTCAACAATCAATAAATAAAAACACTCAAAAACCATATTTTCCACTTTGGGAGGCAATATTCCCTTTGTTTCTACTGTCTCCCTTTGATTTCTCTCAATTTTCCTTAGGATGTGTGGATCCTTTAGGCCTGATCTCACAGATAACATGAGAACAATCATCTCTCAAGTGCATGCGGAATGAAACGGATTTCGCAGAGTCACTTGAGGGAGAGGAGGGGGCAGTATCAGCTTTTCCTTTATCAGGTGCATGGTGGGCTTCGGTTTTTAATCTCTTGCTTGCATGGGAGGACTTTACTGGTGAGTGTGTAGGGGAAGCTTGGAAAATTGGGTTAATCGGTGGAGGAGGAGAAGGTAGAGACAAATTGGTCCAACCACGATGTTGGGAGACTGTTGGGTGGACAATCTCTTTCCATCCATCATTTTCAAGGAATTCAGGTTGTAATGAGACATGAGGGGGAACTGGGATACCAGGGACATGTAGGGCTTGGAAAGGAGGCCTTTCTGGCCTAGGTTGGACCACTCGTTGTACAATCCACTTGAAAAATCCAGCTTGGAATAGTTGGTTCAACTCTTGTGGGTTGGAATCAAAATGTATAGAAAACCTTGGCCTTATAGGGCCACTGTTTCAATTTCTCCTTCCCTTGTTATTCCAGCCATGGCTTCCTCTGCTGAAGAAACTCTTTCATGTATGCAATGTTTATTAGCAACTAGTTTCTTCAAAAAAACATACATGACATCTCTTTAAATATGAAACAAAGTTTGGCTCAACAACACATTAGACTCATGCAATCCAATCCATAAAAATCGTTTAATATTTTTCAATGAGCAGGGGGTGAATAAGGGTTATGGGATATATGATGGATTGTATTGAGCGAAAAGTGGTAAAATGAAGCGGGGTAGATCATGATTACTGCTCAACAAATCATCAAACAATCAAATGTGTTGTAATAAAAAAACATATCAATTGTAACTCATCTTTGTGCCATCCTTCAACTGCTATAACATAAAGTTTTCATTTAACTATAATTTAATTTTAAGAACATGGCGTGAATAGTGAATCTGGGAAGGTGAGGGGATTTGTAATGTGCGGAAAAGTGAGAGAATGGAAGGGAAATAACGAATATTGTTCATAAAACAAATCAAGTAAAACATAACTCTGTACTAAACTCAATAAAAAAATACCAACACCATATCAACAATCACTGTGTATCAAATTGTTTGTTGTCACAACATTTAAATTTCTTAAAACTTCTCAATTAGAACAATCTGTGCAATCATACTTACAATCAAAACAACTTTCCATTCAAAAGTCCTCTTAAGAAAATGCTTGGTCTTAAATTTCTTTTCTTTCCCTTCAAGAATTTAAAGAAAACACACATCAACATTGCTCCATATATATCCCATAATGCATCAAAATAACATTCATTGTCTACCTATTCTCAGTCGGCCCAAATTAAAATATACACAGGTCCCTTTCCAAAACGAACAGACTTTCAAAATATGCCTGATTACACACATTCATCATCATATCAAGCAATAAGACTTTGCAACAAAACCACAGTCAACATAAACCTGAGCTTCATCACTATCGATGTAACCATTCATAATATGCATGTTGATTCAATAATGGATGCACAATGAAAATAACCAAATACACATAGTCACCAATTCCATAAATTGCTATAACCCCGATCGGGCCTAGCAAAACACACAGGTGTTTCCAATTTGCAATTAAGACCATGTTGTAAGAACACAGTGAGTGGAAGTATAACGAAAAGGAGGCATCCCTTGACTGCATATTATTACTCATTCCCAATCACAACCTTTCAACCAATTTAATCATATAAATACGATATAGGGACTCGATGAAAAATTTCATAACCACTCCACTTGATAAACGAATCTTCGACAACCCAGAAGATGCTCGAAGGGAGCAGAACAGTTGGGGCTTTAAAATCAGGTTACTTGTCCAAATTGTGTTACTGTGTATATATCTTTCTAACTTGCAGATTTCTCCTTGGATTGTATGTGTAGTACAGAGCACTCATAGTTGTTCATACTTACTTGTTTATATTCTAACATCTAACATCTTGTTATGCAGGTTATAATTTATTAATGGGCATGTGTTTATAAATGTTTAAATGTGCCATTATCGCTTTATTTCCTATTTTATACACTATCAATCACTTTGCAGATTAGCTATTTAGGAAGTGTCTACTTCACTAAGTTATAATTTTCAATTACTATCTGTAGGTTTGCAGAAATTGTTGAGTCTATCTCTAGTATCAATATGATAGGATAAGAGTTGATGTTGAGTTATGATTTTTAGTTATATCTTGTAGGTCTGCATGAATTACCAACTCTGTACATAATATTTTCCAGTATTAGTGTGATAGAACAAGTGTTGATTTCAAATCTCTTCTGCACAATGTTTGTAGAATGTTCATAGAATATATTGATTACGAGAACATGTAATGTTGTTTTCATAATGGAAAATCTCTCCATAAATTGTCTTATTCATACGTTGCATTTCTCTGTAGAAGTTAGCATTGAGTTAATCCCATTTGAATTGTCATTAGTGATTATATGCCATCGTGGTATAATTCGCCACCGTAGACATAATCATTACATCTGAATGTTGTTACAACACTCTTGCTTTCAATTAAGAAAATTAAAGATAAAGTTTGTTTCTTGTAGGATAAAAGAAATTATGAGTTTTTATATATGCTTTGAGAATAGAGTTCACTTTATAAAGTTTATTCTGACATATTTCTTACTTATTCAAATATTGTTCATTCAAAGGGTTGCTTACTTAGATTAATAGTTCAGTCATAGATTGCTTAAAGCTCACTAGTTAAATATTGGTTTGTATATTTAACATAGAATATGTCGCTTAAATGTATTTTAAAATCATCTTTCAAAGTAGAATGGTAGATTGACAAAGAGTGATGATTATTAGGGTAAACCATCCTTTTGGCTAGATACTCTTTCCTTTATTTGTTCCTTTTTTCCTTGACTCATATTTTGTCACAACTCTAAGTCTACTTACCCTGGTCGATGATTTAATTGAGGGAAATTAGTACATATAGTTTACCCATCAAGGTAGAATATATACGCAAAAAGGGGAAGTATACCAGGAAAAACCCGGTTATCACCTTGACGAAGGATGATGTTGAATTCGGCGCAGACAAGGTCCAGGATAGGGAGGAAGAATTTTTCTGGGTTGCAGAGGCACAAAGAGAAGAGATCATGGAAAAACTCATAGAAGTCCATGAAACTCTATGACAATTACAGAGTCAAGAAGTACCATAGGCCACAATGCAGTGACATGAAAAGACACAACAACCCCCTGCGCAAAAATAAGGAGAGGAGACAGTTCAGTTGGTAGTGCAAGGCAGGGACACATTCGCAGTCACTCGCCAAATGATCAGAATGGATCAAGAGACTGCGTAGAAACCCATAGGGTAAATTGATCAATTTGAAGTAGTCATGGCACATATACCCACCAAGGCATTATACAGAATCCAAGCTAGCATCATTAAAGAAGTACAATCCAGATCCTGCGCGAATGCAACGAACTTGGAGGTGGGTAGGGGAGTCACCAAAATGTTACAAATCACCCGCAACCAATTGACCTCAGAGAAAGAGGAGGATAAATAACACGCTGGCAATCTAGATCAAGGGCTAATAGCGGTATATGATCACATCCCATACAATGTGAAAGCACCAGAGAGGAGTGCAAAAGAAAAGATAAAAATTATTTCACAGACGATTGAGGGATATAGGTAGGAAATCGAGGAGCTAAAATAAAAGATTAATCCTACGAATCCTCCCGAGGTTCGAGAATAGAGAGAAAAAAAATCCACACTCTAGATAGTGGAGATGGAAAAAGAAGCAAGGGAAGTCGCAGATATGTTCGACAGAACTACGTAGATTTGGATCGTTTTGGAAGAGGATGAAAAGGTCCAACAATTGGACCAACAGGAGGAGAAAATCAGCGATGTCATACAAGAGTTAAAGCAACGACATAAAACAATGAGTATTAAGGAGCTATTGAAGGGAACCCAGGAAATGAAGACTTTACAGATAGAGTTAAAGACAATGCAGACGAATAAGAAAGAAAGACAAGCTTAATTGGATCCCCTCTAGAAATAAGTAGCAAAAATGATTGCACAACTGGAGGAAGAGAAGACGAGCATGGCACAGACACATTCATAAGGTGCAACATTACTATAGGAAGAGATGAAAACACGGATAGTCGAGGTGCTAATAGACAAAGTTGTGCAGATGAGGGAAAAGGAAAGGAACTGGCAAAGAATTTCCACTATTTGGAAAAGGTTGTACAGGGAGCACACACTACCTGAGTGGCTCGGGACGAGACACATGTCAGCGTTGGGGGCATGTTTGGCACATCCCTATTTTTAGAAGGAATTCTATTTTGGGTGCAAGCCTATTTTTGGAGAAATATTTGTTTTGGAAAAGACCTATTTTTCGAATAAAGACCTAATTTTGGAGCATGCACAATAGGTGGCAAGAAAGCAACATGCAAAAAAAAAAGGAAAATCATCATGCAAGAGGAAAAACAATGTGGCGCGCAGGAATAAAATCATAACCATGATAGGTTTAGGGTTTTTGACAATATTGTAACAACTATAAGCCTATAAATTAGTATAAATAAGGACCTAGGAGGGCTTGGTTGAGAGAGAGAATGAGAGAAGAGAACTTGTAATGGGAAAAGAGATGTCAGTTAAGGATAGAGAGAGTTTATTATTATGAATTTGTTGGTTGTTGATGATAATACGTATTGTAGAAGAGTCGATTAAGGTAATATTTGAGGGTTAGGTCACATGTTGAGGAGCCTGGTGTGATCTAGTCAGCCTCACAGAGGGTTCTTACGCTCAATATTGATTGTATTACTGAAGATGTAATGTGCGCAACGCAAGATTTTGCAGCAAAATAAATAAAAGAGTAGAGAAGTCAAATCTTTGTGGACATAGCCCCAGGAGGGGGTGAACCATGGTAAACCTTGTGTGTTGTGTGATTGTTAATGAATGTTTTAATTTCTGTTGATCATTAGCTTAAGAATGAATGGTTCAAGTAGTTATATCAACATGCATGCATAGATTTAAAGATGAATAAATCATAGAACTAATTGAATGATTAACAAGTATAATGCATAAGGAAGAAAGGACCCAATCACTATTCCCCCACATTCCTAGACTGCGAACACCTGAGTATTGCAGTCCCCATAAAATCTATCTTGAGTGAGATTGTGCTATGCACCCTGTGCGCAATGTTGCCTTCTGGTTTACCAGGAGGGCCGATAGCTTTTGAAGGTTTTTGTTGGAAACCTGTTTGAGATCAGAACCTGGGTCAGCCCAAGAAGTAAAGACTCAACAATACTCATCCCCAAGTTTTCCACCAACAATAACCAAAGTAAGAAAGAAAATAATAGCATATGCAGATTTTTCCTTACCTAATCCAAGAAAATGAGAGAACAAACTCTAATTACCATGCAAGATTCATCCAAGATTCAAGAGAAAAAGAATTTAGGGGGGTGCTCATCACTCCTCCTCATCCATTCATCAATATACATTCCACAAGAGAAAAATACAAAAATTACGAAGGGTAGCGAAAATTTCAGCCAAGTACTTCTCACAATGGGAGAGTTACGTTATGAAATGAGATCTCATGATCTCTATTTATAAAAAATGTCTCCAAAATAGTTTGTCCACATAAAATTAGGGTATACCACAAGACTAGGGGTCAAAAACCCTAATCTTTCCCCTTTTACAAAATACTATTAAACAACTCACTTAAAATTTACTTTTACACAAAAAGAAACCCTAATTCAAAGTGACATCACCCCTTTAGGGGACGTTTTGGCACTAGGAGCAAGTCATTGGTGTGGAGGAGTGTAGTTAGTATTCCCAAAGCCACATGTCAAGCATCCAAGTCACTTTATTCATGGTCAAAAACTCATTCTCCTCAAAACATCCATGTGCCAATGAGTGGTAAGATCACCATCAAACCCTATCCCCCTTAGGTGACGCCATGCTCCTAAAGATGACATTTTGCCTCTCCTAGGAAAAACGTTTTCATGTAGGGGATAAGTTATGTTGTCAAATTCATATTCTAGGTCTTCGAATTTTCATCTCTCTCATCCGGCATGTAGGACCTTGGAATCCACCTATGGGCTTCAAGACCCACGGAAGCCCAAGCTAGGCTTGTTCCTCCAAAATTGTCCACCAACTAGGTCATGCAAAGACAAATAAACACTCCCTCCAAGGATCTTAAGTCAAAATATCATGATAATTAAATCAAGTCAATAAATGAGCCACCTAAGCATGTGCATCAAAGATTACCCTGTCAAATAATTAATTGCTCAAAGACATTATGTGACTTGCCAAGCTTGGATATGGGAGGGTTGACGAGGTGTCCTATTGGGTATATCTTGCTCTAGGTCAAGGAGTGTTTCCAAGAGATCCATCTATAATCCATGTAAAGTGGATGGATTGGTTAGGGGTCAAGAATCATTGGGCATGGTGTTCATGACATACAAGGGGTTGTAGTGTCTCATTCACGGGTGCCTTTGTAGAGGGTGTGTGGCACCTTCGTTTGCAATGCAATTTTTCCAAGCCCATCGTTTTTCCATTCTTTGTTTCTTTCAAAATTTAGGGACAAGTTGAAGGCTATTGTCTTGGCATGGTTTCTAGATAATGACAATGTCACTCACAAACACCTAGTGGAAATGAGAAGGTTGGCTCGTGATGAGACCCCCTTTCTCTCAACCATGCAACTGAGATCCATTACCCTGGCTTGGTGACTAGATGATGGTAATGTCATACCACTAAATATACATGATCATGATAGGCTGACTCATGATGAGACCTCCTATCCTCCAACTAACCATTTAAGCATTCTTTAATCATTATTCTTGTGGGTCCCCCTTTTCTTACAGATAAGTGTTTCATTTCTTTCTTTAGGGATCCATGGGCGAAGCATATGGAAGGTTTATACATAGTCTTTTATCCTTTACCCAACAACAATCCCTCTAGGTCTTCATCCCCTTCTTCCCATAGAATGAGGGACAACTTCTTATTGGGTCAATACACCCTAAAATCCCAAGAGATAAGGAAACACAGGCTTTAAGTGATGTAAAGCGGTAAGTATGGTCGGGAATGATATGATGGATCTTCAAGGGAATTCCTAGTAGAAAGCACATCCCCAAAGAAGACCACTTACTAGGGAACAATGTCAACCACCAAGGTGAAGCAGGGAAAAAGGCATAATGTCCAAGCATATATCATGAAATATAAAGCAGTCTAAGATACATCATACTCAAATGTCTCAAATATTTAAATGGCACTTACCATAATACCTTAATTGTACTTCATGGATCAAGGCCCATTGCCTCTCGGAAGCCAACTGGTTTGGTGGATGCCATATGAAAATCTACAACCTCTATGGTGGTGAGAAGGGTATACATCTGTGCAAAAATATATTGCTAGTCATGTAGTCTCTTGGCATTCCATATCTGCAACTTGAGGGCCTCGAGACACAATCTCCTTATTTATCCCACAAAATGGGGATAACAGGACCATGATACAAGTCTATGATGTGCATGGTCCTCCACCTTTCACATCAATCCTAAACTTCCACAGGTGATCTACTAGTCAAACATACATATTTAATGTTGACGTGGAAGAATTATATATTTAATATTGTGGAAGAACTACCTATTTAGAATTTCTTGTTTCTAGGTTGAGCCTCTATCCATGGGATATGACGATGAGGAAATACTTCGTGATATTGACCCTTATTTCAGAATAACACATGATTTGGAGAAAACAACAAAGCTATCTTTAAGTCTTACCAAAATTGATACTCTTGAAGGCGTCTAGGAGCAAGTTAATCTACTTAGAAGAATGGATCACTATACAATGCGCTATTACACTTTATGAAAAAAATACTTTTGTAATCAATAAATTTAACATTTCTTTTTCAGTTTCAAAAATATTGACATTTTTTATTCATTACAATAATTTTTGAGTGATTCTCATACTATCTAGTAGAAATTTCATCTTAGTATTAATCATTGCCTGCCAATAGATGTACCATCCATATTTCCATCTCTATCTCATGACATTGCACCCATAAAAAAAAACCAACCTCCATCTCATGACATCGCACCCACAAACATCCCCTGACCTCCATCACATCACATGCCCACAAACAACCCTCGTCCTCCATTTCATCACACACCCACTAACTATGATCCCAAACCTGGTACTGCATGTCATTCTACTCCATTGCCTATTGTTTGTAGCACAAGGAAAAACATATTTATCGACTTGACGAGAACTGTGACCTCAAAACGAGAACTGTATCCTTAAAAACCCATATTTTTCTGTCAAAAACACTAAAATCAACCTCGAATAAAAAACTTGTGCTACTGGAATCACCCTTTTTTTAAGGTTAAAATTACAACATTTTGCTAGCATGGTTTTAAATCCCTGTAAAGTTGCAATTAAAAACCTTAAAATCAACTCTCAAATCGAAAATTGGTGCTCCTAGAATCACCCCTATTTCATTCTAGGGTCAAAATTACAACTTGTTTGAAATCATATCCTTGACAACTAATATCGTTGCAAACGAAAATATTAAAATCAACCCCCAAAACAAAAGGGACGCCCTAGTATCGACCCCTTTTTTTTCAGGGTTAAAATTACAAATCGTTTGAAACCGTGGCCTTGACAACTGGTACAATTGCGAACAAAAACCCTAAAATCGATCACCAAATAAAAAAGTGGTGTTGCTACTAACACCTTTTTTTTATTTTGAGGTTAAAATTACAACTTATTTGATACAATGACTTTGATGACTGATAACACTGTGAGCCGAAACTTCAAAATCAATAGTCAAATTAAAATGTAATATTATATGCAACTCATTTTTTATTTTTTTTTGGACCTAAAATTGAAAAACTAAAGAAAAAAACGTTTGTTTTCTTTTAAATTGAAAAATAAAAATAAAAATAAGCATTTTAAAACAAAAATAAAAATGATAGTAATAATATTTTTTTTTAATAATAGAGAATTAAAAAAAAACAAGAAACACACACATAACAATTATATATATATATATATATATATATATATATAAAAGAATATTAAAAAAAATTCATTAACAACACACGAAATATTTAAAAAAAAAATTAATAAATCTTATTAAAATATATTGAATTAACTTATTAAAAAATACTAATTAAAAAAAAATCTCTTATTAAAAAAAAATAAAAATTATATATATATATATATATATATAATTTTTTTATAAACTAGCATACCCCCTAAGCAGGTGAATGGGAATGCCGAAGTAATTCGAGGAAGGTTTCATATTAATATTGTTAATTGAGATTATAAACATATTGTAATTAAAAGTATTGTATTTGAACTTCGAGAGAGGTTTTATATTAATGTTGTTAATTGGGATTATAAAGATATTGCAATTAAAATGATTGTATTTGAAGTTGGTTCATTATTTTTATGATGTTTGGCTCATGCTCCCAAAGCTTCTTAACTTGTATAAAGGAAACATGGAACGATCCACCACTCCGTCCATTGAAAAGATAAACAAAGTTTGGCATTGCAACCTTTTAACTCAACCCTTAAGTGGAAAAAAAAATAAGATAAATAAATTTAACCTTAAACAAAACAAAATAAAATTTATTAGAAATAATAAATAAAAAATTATTAGAAAAAATATATTTTTTTATGAAATTAAATATAAATTGTAAGACATTTTCATGCCAAAGAAAATAAATAAATAAAATGTATTATACATAAAGATGCATACTCTACGACAATGTTTTTTTTAAATGTGTTTATTTTTATAAATGGTAGGTAAACACACATATAAATGCCAAGTAAATACAAGAAAACATATTTTTTTAAGTTAATTTTGAATTAAAGTTTTAAACCTTTAAAACATCTAAAAGGATTTAATTAAAAAATGTCACATCAAAACACATATTAAAACATTGCTATAATATCATTATGTCAATCCATGCCACTTGTTCTCCATTGTATCTTGAATAGGAGAAGAAAGGTTTGTGCAAAACAACCAAAGGTATCAACATTTGAAATATGTCATGTGTACTCAATTTTTTAATGTGTGGTCAGTTTCCATACTGCTCCACTAAACGGGGTTGGTGGTGAGGTGCTTAATTGGTGCATAGCAGGGTACTTCATGTTCATCGCTTCTCGATCGTTTACTAATTGGTTTTCCTTCTACTTTATGAAAGAGACATCTTCTGACAAAAAGAGATTTTCTCAGAGAAAAACATGTCATGTGTAATTGTGGCACGTCTTGAAATTCTCATCCTGATAACAATTGTAACATCAAAACACTATTAAGTTGAACAATAATTTGTTTAATTATTAATTAAATATAAAAAATTATAAAATGGAAAAAATAAAATGCATTTTACAGTGAAATGTGAAGAAAGTCACTTACCATAAATTAATCTAATATAATGTTTTACAATAGCTTGTTAAAAGACATTAAAATAATAATTTGATTAAGAAAATACAAATCAAAATATTAAAAATATAATTTATAATATTAAAAAAAAACTCTAGTATGGTCAGCCTAAGTGGCTTGGCTCCATTGGTATTTGTTGCTTTCGTCATGCCCTGGCTTCTCGGTGCTAGGTTCTCGTTACGCATATTTTCATTCTCTGCATGTAGAATAGCGTTGTCTTGAATGGTCCTATTGAGCCTGCACCACCCAAAGCAGTGGCACATAAAATGACATTGTCTTGAATGGTCATGTTGAGCTTGCACCACCCAAAGTAGTAGCCTATTGTTGTAGGGTCTAAACAAAAATAATGACCATGATGATGATGGAGGATTTAAAAAGAAATGAAAGTGTATTACTGATAATTACCTTCATTTGAGTACGTTGATTTCGAAACCAGAATTTCACCTGTTGCGACTTAAGGACCAATTCAATGCTAATTCGTTGTCTTTGTTTGTCATCAAGATGTGGGCACTCCTTAAGCAGTCTTTACCAAACCAAATAGAAAAAAGGGCCATGTTATCCAAACCAATCCTTATCCTTTTAAACCAAAAAAAAGGTACCCATCACATTATTAAACAAGCTATAGCTCTTGTGCGTCTCACACTTCCATCTCTTTAATTTGATGAGCAATATGTATGTGGTAATTTTTATCGCATAAAGTTGTCAAGGGCCATAGGTGTGTATCAATATACCCATGTTTGTTGCCTTGCCTTGTCTCTCTATCTTTCGCAGGCTAGGTCTTCAAGTCTTTCCCTTTTTTGTTATTCAAACTATCTGGTTTTCCTTGAGGTCTTGCATGAAAGGACTTGGTCTGAAGCTTTCCACCTTACCTTAAATCTGAGCACTTATCTCTTTTGTCTTGGTCATTGGTCTTTCTGTTTTCCCGAGCTCGCCACCATCGCCCAAGTCTTTGTTTACAAAGTCCGCAACCATGTACGCTAAGTCAAAAAGGTCAAGGAAAGTTTTTATGTGGGTCATAGATCTCATTAGGAGAGATCAACAGTGGAAAATAATCACGTGAATCGAGAGTCCTAAATATTGTTAAAAGTGGTTCGTCAAAGGTCCAAACTCCCGAAACCCGAAATCAACAGGGACCATCCGATTCAGAGAGACACGTGGTGCAGGATCAACGATATTGCCGTTTCGCGAAGTGGAAAAGTCAAAGGGTAGAGTCGTGAGGACTTGCGAAGTCTCGATACCTGAAGTTTAGATCTGGACCGTGGATCTTAGAGGAATGCGTGACGCTAGATCCGAGAAATAGTGATTTCACGAATAAAATGTCTTAGCAGGGAGCATGACGCAATTTCGTGAAGCGCGAAATCACGAAGCAATCAGGGATTGGGCCCATGATCATAGCCCATGGTCATATTGAAAGTGGGTCCATAAAGAAGGGTAAGCACCTATTGAGCGGCTGACGACTGAGGTTTTCGAGGAAGAAATCGTGGCCGTCAGATCCAAAGCAAGTCCGACCGTCAATCTGAAAAGGCCATTTCGCAAGTTCATGCATTGCGATACTTGGAATCAAGTGGAGTGAAGACTCCCAAAATGCGAAATCGTGAAGTACTTGGGAGATAAGCGCTAGGTTGTGGCCCAGGGTTGCATGATGAAGAGGATGACACCATGAGCTCTAGGAGAACGAAGGAAAGGGCATCGATTTCACGGAGATTTGCAGAGCCTCAAGGCATCAAGATTGACTTGAAGAAGTCGTGGGCACCGCCTAGAAACATTCATGGGTGTCAGGCCTCGTTCTGATCCCAATGAAGGAAGTTATTGAAGATAGGGGAGATAGTTGAGACCTCGTCTCACCCCATAAATGGAAAGTGTTGCAAAGAACATCTATGAAGGAAATCGGTGCATCGAAGCTTCCTTCTAGATGTATTTTCCTGTAAAATGCATAACTGTTCCTGTCTCGCATCTGACATGAGAAGGCTTGCACAATCTGATAGAGCGAGTGCCGACTGGGAACTTTGAATGCAGGGTTTTGATCACACTCCTGGTAGTTGCAACATCTTTGAGTATATATAAAAAGTTTTGATATTTTGTTATGGTCGAATGGTTGAGATAGGATCACTGCTATTGTAATATTTTTATGAAGAACACTGGTTCTCTGGTTATGTATTTGTTTTGAGACATCTTGGTTAATCTTGACTGAAGCAGTTGTGATTATTAGTTCTAACTACTCCAAGGATTTTCTAATTTTCTCTTTTGCTTCATCTAACACAATAGCAATTGTTTTATTGTAGAAGAATTTTGAAGGGTTAGAGCATCCCATTTCCTTTTTCAGTAGGGCACTGAGAGATGATGAAATAAAATATGACATCATGGAAAATCAAGCCTATGCGTTGGTTAAATATCTCAAATATTTCAGAGTTTATGTGTTGCATTCAAAATTCATTGCATATGTCCCTTCATCTTCTGTGAAGGATATCCTCATTCAGCCTGACATAGATGGAAGGAGCAAGTGGATTGCTAATATCCTTGAATTTGATCTTGAAATAAAGCCTACTAAATTGGTTAAATGTCAAGGTTTAGCTAGGTTGTTGGCTGAATCTAATTGTAAATCCTTGGGCGTCAATTTCATCGACATTTGTTCAGAGAATCATCAAGCTAAGTTATCTGATGAAGATCATCAAGTCACACCCCCATTGGCAGGATGCATTTGGTATAAAGACATTATATTTTTCCTACAGAGGTTGCAGCCTCCTGATGGCATGGAAAAGAGAAAGGTAAGATCTTTGAAGCTTAAATCAATTAAATATTGTCTGATTGATCAAGTCTTATATTGGAAAGACCCTTTAGGAGTGTTGTTGAGATGCCTAGACCCACAAGAAGCCCAAAATATTATATACGATTTTCATGATAGTTTATGTGGGGGGCATCACTTCTGGAGAACCACAGCCTATAAAATTCTCAGGGATGGGTATTTTTGGCCTAGTCTCTTTATTGATGTCTGTGCAAATATCATATCTTGTGTTAAGTGTCAAAAATTCTCTAGAAAGCAACAACTCAAGTCTCTTCCACTAAAACCCGTGGTAGCTTCAGGTCCCTTTCAGTAGTGGGGCCTAGATTTTATTGGGGAAATTCATCATGCTTCAAGCGGTCAACATAGGTGGATCTTGACTTCCATAGACTACTTTACCAAGTGGATAGAGGCTATCCCCACAAGAAATGATTCCCACAAAGTAATCATCAATTTTCTTGAGAATATTGTGGCAAGATTTGGTTGTCCAAACAGAATTGTCACGGATAATGTTGCAACTTTCAAGGCTGAACCACTGATTAATTTTTGTGAACAGTTTGGAGTCACATTGATTCATTCTACTCCTTACTACCCCCAAGGGAGTGGACTGGAAGAGTCCTCTAACAAGAGCTTTATTGAGATCCTCAAAAGACTGTTAGAGGACAACAAGAAAGCATGGGATTCAAAGCTTAAATTTTCTCTATGGGTTGACCGAATGAAAACTAAGAGATCTCTTGGTGTCTCTCCTTTCCATCTTGTGTAGGGAGTTGAGGCCATATTTCCTTCTCAACTCGCCTTGCCTCTGGAAAAATTCTTCCAAGACTACCAAGGAGAACCAGATGATATGGTTAGAAGAATACAACAGCTAGTAGAAGTGCAGCAGACAAGGGAGCAACTACTGGACAAATCCCATGACCATCAACAGAAGACCAATCAGGATTTTGATAGAAAAGTAATGAAAGAGGATTTCCATCTCGGAGATCTAGTACTCAAGTGGGATGCACCTAAACAAGATAAAGGTAATCATGGTAAATTTGAGGCCTTATGGATTGGCCCCTTCAAGGTTTCTGAGGTTTTTTCAAATAACACTTACAAGTTGCACGATTTGGAGGATGCTGAAGTTTTTGGTAGCCCTGTAAATGAGCATTTTCTGAAGAAATTTTCTACTTAAAGCCATGAGAGGCTTCCCATGTCATTGTAAATATCATTTTCTTTTTGTTTTTTGTTTGTTATAGAAGACTCCATATCCCAATGGATAAGGCACTAGAACTGTGAGTTCTTGGCAGCTCGCAGGGAGCATGCCATCTCCTATGGAGCCAAATGTTATCACATAAAGTTGTCAAGGGCCATAGGTGTGTACCAATATACCCATGTTTGTTGCCTTGCCTTGTCTGTCTATCTTTCACAGGCTAGGTCTTCAAGTCTTTCCCTTTATTGTTATTCAAAGACCTGGTTTCCCTTGAGGTATTGCATGAAACGTCTTGGTATGAAGCTCTCTGCCTTACCTTGAATCTGAGCACTTATCTCTTTTGTCTCGGTCATTGGTATTTTTGTTTTCCCGAGCTGTCCACCATCGCCCAAGTCTTTGTTTACAAAGTCTGCAGCCATGTACGCTAAGTCAAAGAGGTCAAGGAAAGTTTTTATCTGGGTCGTAGATCTCATTAGGAGAGATAAACGATGGAAAATAATCACGGGAATCGAGAGTCCTAAATATTGTTAAAAGTGGTTCATCAAAGGTTCGAACTCCCGAAACCTGAAATCAACATGGATTGTCTGATTCAGAGAGACACGTGGCACAAGATCAACAATTTCGCAGTTTCGCGGAGTGGAAAATTCAAAGGGAATATTCGTGAGGACTTGCGAAGTTCTGATACCCGAAGATTATATCTGGACCATGGATATTAGAGGGACGTGTGGCGTCAGATACGAGAAATCATGATTTCACGAATCAAAGGTCTTAGCAGGGAGCACGACGCAAGTTCACGAAGCGTGAAATCATGAAGCGCTCAGGGATTGGTCCCATGATCATAGCCTGTGGTCATATTGAAAGTGGGGCCATAAAGAAGGGTAAGCACCTATTGAGCGGCTGGCAACTGAGGTTTTCGAGGAAGAAATTATGGCTGTCAAATCCAATGCAAGTCTGACCATTGATCTGAAAAGGCCATTTCGCAAGTTCGTGCATTGCGATACTTGGAATCAAGTGGAGTGAAGACTCTTGAAATGATAAATCGTGAAGTACTTGGGAGCTAAGCGCCAGGTTGCGGCCCAGGGTCACATGATGAAGAGGCTAAAACCAGGAGCTCTAGGAGCACAAAGGAAAGGGCGTCGATTTCATGGAGATTTGTAGAGCCTCGAGGCGTCAAGATTGACTTGAAGAAGTCGTGGGCACCACCTAGAAACATTCATGGGTGTCAGGCCTCGTCATGATCCCAATGAAGGAAGTTATTGAATATAGGGGCGGTAGTTGATACCTCGTCTCACCCCATAAATGGAAAGTGTTGCAGAGAGCAGCTATGAAGGCAGATTGTCCATTGAAGCTTCCTTCTGGATGGATTTTCCTATAAAACACATAATTGCGCCTGTCTCACGTCTAACATGAGAAGGCCTGCGCAGTCTGACAGAGCAGGCGTGGACTGGGAACTTTAAATGCAGGTGTCTGATCATGCTCCTGGTAGTTGCAGCATCTTTGAGTATATATACAAAGTTTTGATATTTTTTTATGGTCGAATGGTTGAGCTAGGCTCCCTGCTATTGTAA
>ML785453.1:369691-383829 GCA_009831015.1 Picea engelmannii
ACTGAAGTTGATACGAGACCTTAATTGCTTGTACATGCCAACCCACATTTTCTAAGTTAGAACATTATTAGCATTGAGTCCTCTCCATTTGATCACCTAAAACTCATTTATATTTACTGTATAAACTGATGGGTACTGGGATTACCTTTTATGCAATCTGAAGGTGACTTCTAGTGCTAACATTAATGTTTCCTTCGTGTCTGTTGTTTCTCATGATCATGATCATTATCTTGATCAATTGCAATTGATTGATTTTATGAAAAATAAAAATATAAAAGTGGAAAGAAAGCCTTATTTATTTATATAGTATAGAGAGGTTGCTTGGTCTTCAAGTAATTTTTTTCCATTGTGGTTCACATCGTGAAGCTCGCTACATTCACAGTACCCCCCCCTGGAAATCCGGAGAACATAGGAGGGTCAAGTATTTTGAGAATATTTGGCTCACAAAGAGAAACATGTTGCATAGATGATACTCAAACCTGGGTGGGGAGGAGAAAACTCCCCACCCCAACCAATTGAGCTACAACCACTTGACACTTGGTCTTCAAGTAATGATTTAGTATTTATTTATTTTATTATTATTATTATTTAGTATTCATTTATTTTATTTTTGTGTGATTAAGCATTTTATAAATATAGTTCAAGATTTAAATTGTTAACATCGAGTTTTTAAGGTAAATACGAGCTCTGGAAACAACATTCCTCTAGTGTTTATTTAAGCAAACAACATCATTCATGTAGCATTCATTTAAGCAAATCCATTTGGATTGCACTTCAAAGTGTAAGATTCCATGTGCACTGACGTTGTCACACAAATTTAGAGGATTTGACAGATATTTATACAGTAGTCAGTCAATTATTCAGCAACATATTATAGTTATTTAAAGCTACCTCTTCCATTGAATAGAATGAACTGCAAACTATATAGAGAAATCTAAACAATTGTTAATTTTGGCTTGTTTTAGACATAGATGGCTAAAAGCAGTGGTTCTCCTCTGAATGTCGAGCTCCTCAAGGCCTGGAATATCATTCCCGATCTTTAGGGGGTTTTTATGAAGAAACATCACCTGAACCCTCCAATGGGTTGATCATACTTGTATGCCAAAACAGGAGATGAACTGGAACACACAGGGAATCAACCTCCTTTCCAATGTCTGATTTTCGACTTTAAATATGGAAGGTTGAAATAGAATGATGTGTATTTTATACATATATAGATATTTAGTGATAGGTCATAGTGGTAATTGGTTTCCATGGTAAGCCCACACATTAATATTTTATTGGTTTGAATTTAAAAATATTCTATTTTTCAAAAGATACATTAATTTATAGAATGTGTAGCTAAAGTTGCACATGTGCTAATCTTTTTTAATCTTCATACGAGGAAGTCACTATAGAACAAATAAAGATATAATAAGACATTGCAGATATATTGTAATAATAATATAAGTATTGGTATTACAATGTTAACATCTGAAGGTAGTATCTAATAGTTATAGTAATGGTATTAATATCTAACCCAATATTCAATATAGTGATTACCAAATTAGGTTGGTAATTGATTATTTATGTTACAAACTACTTATAACCAATGTTAATACCTCTGAATATCATTAGGGTGCATAATTACCTTCCCAATCACAATGACAACATCTCCACCATTGCACAACTTACTGTCTAGATAACTTTGAAACATCTAAATCCCATGGTGTAACCATTCATTGACATTCCACCATCATGTTTTAGCTCCAGCGTTTTGTCTCACCCAACTGTGGACAATTGATATTTGCACTTGTAACGTTCCCCATCCCAACTGAGGTCCATTACATGAGGAATACTCATAAAATTTTTAAAAATTACATCTAACTAATTTCTTATAGCTTATCAACTATGAATTGCATACATATTAAACTACTGCTTGTTACCATTATTTAGATGCATCTACAACATGCTAAAAACAACATGAAATACAACCAGTAAACTCAAAAGCAACAACATATAAATAAATATTATACATGAAGTTCATGCACATCAATTTAACCCATAAATACAACACATAAACAAATAAAACACTTATCTTTTAATTTAGTTGTGCAACCAGCTACTTGGGACAGATTTTCCACCCAACCATAGACTCGTCGTTCCAAATATCAACAGAAATTCACCCCCGAGCTGAGGGTAGTAATCCACAAAAGAGGGTGGTCTCTCATCGTCCACTCATAGCTCTGAAATACCACAACCCATTGGTATTCTCCTACAACTATCTTGATTTTCCACCAACTCTCTTCCTCTCAACCTACCGAACCCAAGGAATGTACCCCTTCACTCATCTCAATTATGTGGATGTCCCATTCATTTATCAGGGTCTATATGGAAGAGGTAACCAAAAATATCTTTGTTGAGAACTCATGGGAACTCACTACATGGAAAAACTTCCAACAAACAACAACAATACTTGTTGTTACAGTGCAACTCATACATAGTTCACTCTTCAGGCATGACAACCTGGATTTTTAGTCTTCAGCTCCAAATACGCGCTACAAATGTTCCAACATGATCCAAATTCTCCCTCCATGGTTTCTCCATCTCTAAGCTCTATTTTTTTTCTCTCTACTTGTTGTTCATTCCAAAAAATTGGCTGTCTAAAATTGTTGTAGTTTCCCATATGCATTTCCTCTACTTTGGATTACTTTCTTGACTCACACACTTCCCCGAGATGATTGTACTTAACTCCCATGCTCCCAATAACTATGTGATGTGACTTCTCATACCCAACCTCTTACATGCATTCAATGATTGGCTTTGGGGACACTTGATAAAAAAAATAGAGTTTAATACATAATGATAATAAAATTCAGAAATGTGGGTGGAATTAATAGGCATGGGTAATCCCCCTTATAACCCTCTCTTAAACATTCACCTAGACCCTCTCCTCTCTTGTGGATTAATTCAGGCCCCATCTTTGTCCATGTCCCCTTAGAAGTTGGTATCACATTTTATTATTAAAATTTGGAAATACATTTCGCATATACATCGCTTTGTCCATATCCACACATTACATCTACATAAACATTAATTAAATTAGGGATTATAGTGGGGATGTTACATTCCCCGTCCCCTACAATTGTGCATCGTCCTCGACGCAAACTATGTCAATATACATATATGAAAATTTACATCACAATACTTAGAAAACAAAATTATGAAATTTCACAACTCCAACAACAATTTCAACCAAAATCTCTTGTTTCTCTCAACTCGTGGACCCATGGAATGCACCATTCATTTATCAGGGATAACCCAAGGAATGTAACATTCATTTATCAGGGATAACCCAAGTAATGTGTCATTCTTTTGTTATATTCTCCAACGCAGGTTGGGTAGGACTTCGAGATATGGTTATGGAACTCTAGCTACTCAAAATGGAGTCTTGCATTCTATTTTCTTCAAAATTGACAAAAATGTTGCGGGTATTCTTCTTGCATGTTTTCTTCATGCTCCCATGTAGCATATTCAGGACTGTAGAAGGTCCATTGAACCTTTACCAACCCTATGGATTTGTTCCTAAGTACTTTGACTTTCTCATCCATGATGTGTACTGGTTCCATCCAAAAATATCCTTCTTGCTCCACCTGGATCACAGTCCAATCAATTATGTGGTTAGGGTCAGACACATATTTCATTAATAATGACACATGAAATAAATTATGCACTCTCATGGATGTATGCAATTGGCCCTATCTTTTCTAAGATTTCAAAAGGCCCGCAATATATTGCTGCCAACTTTGGGCAACTTCCTAATCTTAACGATCTTCTCTTCTCCTTCACTTTTGAAAACACATGTTATCCCACTTTGAAATATATAGAAACTTTGTTCTTGTTTGCATAACTTTTCTTCCTGTCCTTGGAAGCCTTTAAATTTTGCTTGATTCTTGTCATCTTCTCTTCCATTTCCTTCAACAAATAAGGCCAAATAATTGTTCTATCTACTAGATTATCCCAACTTGCCAGTGGGTTACACTTCATGACATACAATTCTTTAAATGGAATAATTTTTAATGAGAATTGATATCCATTATTGCAAGAAAATTCAACTAAATGAATATGATCCTCCCACTTTGATGGTTGGTCCATCACATACATTATAAACATGTTCTCAATTATTCTGTTAGTCCTCTATGTTTTCCCATTTGACTCTAGGTGATATGCTGCATTGATATTTAGATTTTTCCCAAAACCTTTTGAAAAAACCCTTCCAAAAAATGGATGTGAACTTTGGACCTCTATCTAAAACAATTTCCTTAGCCACTCCATGTAAACTGACAACTTATTTCATATATATCTCTACAATATTTGTTTCCTTATGTGTTGTCTTCACTGGAATAAAATGTGTTGTCTTAGTTAGTTTATTCACCACCACCATGATGGAATCACGTTGCCTCATTGTTCTGGGCAACTTGGTAATAAAATCCATGGTGACAACCTCCTACTTCTATTTTGGAATGGTCAATGGTTTCAACAACCCTGCTAGATATCTATGTTTTGTCTTCACTTTTTGACACTCTAGGAATCTAGCTATATAATTAACCACTTTTTTCTTCATTCTAGGCCAAAAATATTGGCTTCTTACACCTGCAATTATTTTCTGATATCCTGGGTGCCCAACATATGGATAATAATGCATTTATCTTAGCACTATATTTTTCAACTCTTCAAAATTTGACACATATTTTTTTTCTTTGTACATGAGGATTCCATCCTCTTTTAGCTCATAACAATTAAATTTCTGCTGAAAATTACATTGTTGTAAAGTTTCTTTTATTTTAAGATATGGTTGATCTAAATTTGTTGTTGCAATAAATTTATGTTTCAGATCAGTCCTATACATGCTTATGGCTACAATGTGCACCTCATGTTCTCTTTCGTTGATTGCATCAACCACTTGATTCTCCTTTCATTTTATATGCTTAATTTCAATTTCATATTCACTAAGAAATCCAATCCATCTAGTTTATCTGACATTTAATGTTGGTTATCCAAACAAATGTTTCAGACCACAATGTTTTGTCCTTAGCTCAAATTTCCTTCCCATGAGGTAATGTCGCCACATTTTTAATGCATGTACAATTGATGCTAATTCCAAGTCATGTGTAGCATAATTCATCTCATGCTCTTTTAATTGTGTGAACTCATAACATACCACATGATATTTTTGGTTGAGGATTCCACCGAGACCTTCTTTGCATGCATCAGTGCACACAATAAAATATTCATCTGGATCTGCAATATTCAATATTGGCGCACTTGTCAAGATGTCTTTCAGTTGTTGAAATCTCTCTTCACACTTGAGAGTCCATTCAAATTTTACTCTCTTCTTTTGCAAAGAAGTGATTGGGTTTGCAATCTTTGAAAAACATTTTATGAATCTTTGGTAATAACCAACAAGACCCATGAATGATCTGACCTATGTGACATTCTTGGCACTGGCCATCCTCTAAGGGCATTTATCTTCTTAATATCAACCGCTATCCCTTCTGATGAAATTATATGCCCCAAGAAGTGAATCTTCTTTTGATAAAAGATGCACTTGCTTAGCTTAGCATACAATTTGTGTTCTCTTAGAACTTGCAACACCATTCTTAAATGTTTCTCATGTTCCTCTTTCAACTTAGAGTAGATGAGTATATCATTTAGGAACACAATTACAAAGTTTTCCAGGTATTCCCTTAACACTCCATTCGTTAGGCACATAAATACTTTTTGTTCATTTGATAGTCCAAATGGAACTACCATGAACTCATAATGCCCATATCTTGTCATGAATTTTGTCTTGTTGATATCTTCTTCCTTTATCCTCACTTGATGATAACCTGATCTCAAATCAATCTTGGAAAATATTCTTACACCTTTTATCCAATCAAACAAACATCAATCCTTAACAAATGATACTTGTTCTTTATGGTGACTTTATTCATATTCCTTACCATATTTAAGGTTCCATCTTTCCTTTTCATGAAAATATATGGGGCTCTCCAAGGTGGCACACTTGGACATATATACCCCTTATTTAACAATTTTTTAAGTTGCATTTGCAACTCTTTCAATTCTGGTGTTGTCGTTCTGTAAGATGTCTTGGACACTGGGGCAGCTCCTGGCACCAAATCAATAGAGAAATCAACATCTCTCTTTGGTGGAAATCCTGGGATTTCTCCAAAAACATCTTTAAAATCCCTTAAAATCTGGTGGTCTTCAATGCTTTTCACTTTATCTTTGGTTGTCTCTTCCATATGGGTTGCAAAAATCTGACATCCCTTCCTGAAAATCTTTTTCAATTTTGCATAGTTGAAATTTCTCTAACAACTACAACTCTTGGAATTCCTTGAACCTTTCCTTGATTCCCTTCTTCATCAAGACATGTGATTGTATTGTTGTAACAATATAAAACAACATGGTGTTTTTGCAACCAATCCATGCCAATTATAAAATCATATGAATTTAATGGTATGATGTTCACATCTACCTTTGTGTTAAGTCCATTCAGGTTTATCAAACAATATTTAACTAGCTCATTGATTTTCCTTTAGTCCTATGTGGATAACTGAACTAACCAAGATTTATTATGCTTGCTCCTTTGCAAGTGAAATATTTGAACAATGTTAGATCTTATGTAACTATGGCTAGCTAAATAATCAATTAAAATTGTTTTGGGTTGATTACCAATCTTACCTTCCACTTCAATCATGGGGGATTGATATTATGCTTTCTTGCTGTCTAATGATGCATAAATCCTTGGCATGTTTCCTCCCATGTATTCAATTGTTTCATCCTCCTAAATGTTTTGGATAGTCCTCATTCTTTATCCTTTGTGAGGGAAGTCCCTATATAAGTGATTTCCCTCACATTCCCAACATTGTACAAGTTATTTCCATGGCCTTTTCCTAAATGATTATGCAGTATTGTGCTCATTTTCGGTTGTCTGACCTTATTGATTTTCTTGGGTGTTGTTCTTGAAAAAGGGTGGCTTAAAACCCTTATGCCTTTGATCATTTTTTCCTTTCATATTGTTATTCCAAGTGTTTTGTAAAATTGGCCTTCCTCTTCTCTGCTCATAAAGATTTTTTTCTCTCCTTGTGGCTTCCTCCAAGGTCTGAGTGTTATCATATTGTATCTTGTCACTATAGAAAGAGGGTAACCCACTTAAAAATATTTGGATTTTGACTTTCTCATCCTTTATGAAGTCAACATACTTCAACAACTCAATGAAACTATTCTCGTATTCATCCATGGTCATGCTTCCGAACTTGAGTTCAAAGAACAATTTCATATTCCTTTCATAATAATGCTCAGTCAAGTATTTCTCTTGGAAATATCCTTTGAATTTCCTCCATGAGATCCTTTTCTCATTGAGTTTCTTGGCTTGCTTAAGTTGCTCGCACCACATGGTTGTCTTTCTTTGCAAGTGGTAGGTTGCAATTCTAGCTTCTACCCTTGAGGGGTAATAATGCAGCTGGAAATATTTCTTCATTTCCAACAACCAGGACTCAGCCTCTTCTCATTTTCGGTGCTTAGCATTGAAAGTTGGTGGCTTAATTTTCATGAGTTCACCTTGCAAGTTTTCTGCCTCGGGCCTTCTTATTTTCCTCCTGAAAGGAGACACACTTGGGTTTCTCCCTGGACTTGAACTTGCATGAGTTATTTTGGTGGACTTCTTTGTAGAATGATGACGCCTAATCATGCTTCATGATTGTATGTCATTCTCATGATCATCCATTTTGCTTTGGGATCTAGATGTTGTCACTTGTCTAGTGCTAGTTGCTTTCTTTATGCCATAATCCTTGTTAAATTTATTATGAAACACATTCAAACTCAGAAGTATATGTTCTCGAGCCTTCATAATCTTTTCATTATTGGCCATGTAGCTATGCACTTCTCTATGCATGATTCTCATAGTTACAGGCTCATGCCTTCCTCTTCTTCCATTAGACTCGGTCTCATAATTCCCTATGCTGACATGCATACCTTTTATATCTTCCTCATGGATTTAAGATCCTTGAGCATATTCCATAATTCCAGTCCTCGTATAAGAACCAAAGTTGTTTTCATGAAACTCTAATTCTGCAATAAATGTGCATTTACTAATCATTGTTAGAACATGCATACATAAAACATTTCATCAATTAGATTACATGTTATTCTTCTCATCAATTTATGAAGAACACAATGCACCAATTCAAAATATGATACCCTTAGATGCATTCATTTCTAAAAACATTCTCCGAAGGTTGTATTCATGTCTCATTCTGAGTTTTGAGCGAAAAGTTAAAACATTTACAAGTTGAAAATTTCCACTCATTTACTATTACAAAAATATCTTTATTACTTTCTGAGAAATTTTAATGTCTAATTCAATTTTTTTGATGGATGGATGTCATCTCCTCCTTAATACATTTCCAACAACTATTTATTTTCTCAAATTTGAGCTCCAAATTGAAAGTTGTCATCCGAAGAAGTTTTCATTGTTTTTCTCAATTTATCCTTGTATGCTACATGTGTCTTATTTATCTTTCTACACAATTTTACATACCCAGATTCCAAATTTGGCTACATGGATGTCTTCTATGGTTCATAATATTTCCATAGAATTCTCTTGAGCCCCAAACAAATTTATGAGCAGGGAGTTATGCCCTTTGAAAATAAACCGGTGCCAAAATTTTACCTTAACTATTTTATCTATAACTTTCTCATACGAGCTTTGTTTTGCGCCCAAGATAGCTCATTGGATAGCTCTTTCTGATTTATTTTATTTAAGTTGCAAAGATAGAGTGTACCTTAATACACTCTGTTTATATTGGTTTTTATTGCCTAAAAATCGTCATTTAGGGCCTCAAAATCACCCCACAAGTTAATGACCTTAAAAATCCTGAAAAATTCATAGAAAAATCATTGTTTTACTATTATAACAACCCTTTAAATCTGAGTCGTTGATCTCAAAATCAGGTGAGATATTAATCATTGATCTGAATTCCATCGACGATCGACAATTGACACGTTCCTTTGGACGTGCACAACACTTTTCTCAAACTGTCGACTTGACTGTCGACCATCGACCCATTTCCTTGATAATTGATTCACAACACAACACTAAACCGACTAACCCGACCATCAATCATCGGTCATCGATGAGTTTCATTGGCGAAGGAAAATCCTAACCAATTCAACCGACGCTTGACCATCATCCATCGACCATTCCTGTTGGCTAATGAAAAGACTTGTCCACTTCAACCGACCCGACCATCGACCATTTCCTAGTTGACGTGGCATGACACGTGCACACTGAAAAGACATGACACGTAGACTCCAACATGGCACTTTGGATGATGCGACATGACACATGGATTTTGATGTGGCATGACATGTGGATGATAATATGGCATGACACATCATCACACATTTTTTCTTCATTGACCATCGACCGTTTCTCTTGGGTGAACTAAATACCTCGTCAATTCGGTTGACACTTGACCATCGACGTGTCTTCTTGTTGAGCGAACACTTCATCGAATCAGCTGACACTTGATCATCATCCATTGACCCTCGACGATTTCTCTTGCTCGAACGAAATGCTTCGTTGAATCGACCAACACTCAAACATTGGTCGTCGACAAATTCTCTTGGCCAAGTCCAACAATTAGAATTTATGTTGAAATCTCCAATGAATTTGGACTGTCGATCTCCAAGCCAAGATGATTGCGATCGTATATTGGCTCCAACTCCCAAATGACCGAAACTAATCTAGATCATCGATCTACTTCAACTTCCCAACTGTCGAAATTGAATCTCAATTGTTGATTTTCTCAACCTTCCAAACAGATGAAACCTTATAAATTTTTAAATTTATCATAATGAATCTAGGCCGTTTTTCTCAAGATCAAACGCGATCTTGGTCGTTGATTCACAAAACTTTGCCCAGCTCCTACAACGACCATTAAAACATGAAATTTGACCTTCCAAGTCAAATTCAGCTCTGCAACTTGCAGATTCACTCCATTAAACCTTTCTTCGATGGTTGTAAGGCAAATCTTACCTGAATTTGCACATGAATTTGCGTATTTCACTCTAATTTTCTCCATTTTCCCTCAATTCTCACAGACGTCTGTAACAACAAATTTTCCCAATTCTCCCCCATATTGAGCCATATAAGCCCGATGTTTAAACCAGAGGCTCTCATACCATAATGTAACGTCCCCCAACCCAACTAAGATTCATGACATGCAGAATACTTATAAAAATAAAAAATTTAACGACTAACTAATTTCTTGTAGCTTATCAACTATGAATTACATACAAATTAAACTATTGATTGTTACCATTATTTAGATTCATCTACAACATTCTAAAAACAACATTAAATACAACTAATAAACTCAAATACAACAACATATAAATCAATCTTATACACATAGTTCATGCACAACAATTTAACTCATAAACACAACATATAAAAAACTTATCGTTTAATTTTGTTGTACAACCAGTTGCTTGGGACAAAAGTTCCAACCAACAAATACTCATTGTTCCAAATCTCAATAACAAGTCGCCCTTGAACTGAGGATAGTAATCCACAAAAGAAGGTGGTCTCTCACTGTCCACTCATAGCTAAGAAATCCCACAACCCACTGGTATTCTCCTACAACTATCCCAATTTTCCACCAGCTCTCTTCCTCTCGACCTACTCAACCCAAGGAATGTACCCCTCCACTGATCTCATTTCCTTGGGCATCCCATTCATTTATCAAGGTCTCTTTGGCATAGGTAACCGAGAATCTCTCTACTGGGAACTCACAAAAACTCATTGTCAGGAAAAACTACCAGAAAACAACAACACTTGTTGTTACAGTGCAACTCATACATAATTCACTATTCAGGCCTAACAACCTGGCTCTTCATTCTTTAGCTCCAAATACGCTCCAGAAACGCTCCAGCATGCTCCAAATTTGCCCTCCATGGTTGCTCCATCTCTAAGCTCTTTTTTCCTTCTCTCTACTTGTTCATGCCAAAAACTTGATTGTCTAAAACTGTTGTAGTTTCCAATACAAATTTCTTCTCCTTTGGCTTACTTGCTTGACTCACACACTTCCCTAAGATGATTGTACTCAGCTCCCATGCTCCCAATAACTATGGGATGTGATTTCTCACAACCACCCTCTTGCATGCATTCAATGATTGACTTTGGGGACACTCAATCAAAAATTGAGTTTAATACATAATGATAATAAAATTCAGAAATGTGGGTGGGATTAATAGACATGGGTAATCCCCCTTGGACCCCTCTATTAAAAATTCTCCTATACCCTCCCCTCTCTTGTGGATTAATTCATCCCCCATCTTTGTCCATGTCCCCTTAGTAGTTGGTATCACATTTTATTATTAAAATTCAGAAATACATTTTGCATATACATCGCTTTGGCCATATCCACACATTATATCTACATAATCATTAATTAAACTTAGAATTATAGTGGGTCCATGTTACAACACTCACAGGGTTTGCGTGATTAAGTCGTCTTAATTTTTTTATTTTGCGGTAGATAATTGTGGTCAAGGAATTTTCATGGTTTTCAGTTTTTTCATTGCGGATAATTGTCGCTAGGGACTTTTCATGGTTTGCATTTTTATAATTAAATCGACTGACAGATATGCAAAATTGAGAATTTCAAACAGAGATGGTGGGAAGGAGCATAGGTTGTCCAGTTTGGATGAAACAAGCGAAGGACACTCAACTTAAAGAGGAAGAGTAGAAAGAGGTCGTAGCCAAAGTTGCCTTTGAGGCCACATTTAAGTCTCTGGATAACAATGCTTAACGACAATAGGAGGAAGAGACTGAGGAAGCCAAGGAGGAGGAGGCTGATAAAACCATAGGACCAGTTAACCCGGATAAATGCACCACCGTCGACACGAGAGTCGGAAACGAAGTTTCAAGCTGGACAACTTCCTTCGTGGTTGTCACCAAGGATTCTAATGGATGACGCCTCCCTCACGGTGGGCTCGAGATCAAGGTTCGAATCTGGGTGGCCACATGGGGAGAATAAAATGAACAAGAATCCATATTCAAGGACCATGGCGACGACACCTACACTATCACATACATAGTTTCCAAGCACGACGACTACACTGTCAGCATGGAATGTAGTGGCCAACCCATTTCCCATTTTCTTTAGCAATGATGGGGGGATGTCGACTAGAGGAGGAACTTCGGGGTCTGTCAATGAGGTTGTGCACATGAGTTTCCCCAATACAAGGATGATGTTTCCAACAATTTTTCTTGGTATACTAGGGATGATAACGAGAATTTTTCTTGGTGCCAATGGCGGGGCAGTGTTGTCTAGCCTCAGGGCGACCATTGGGGAGGTTTGTAGGGATTATTTGAATGGGTGGTGTGGCAAGAATGATTGCAAACATAATCACCCTCCTTATAACTAGTTTATGGATGCCCTGTCAGTTGGGAGCACCATGGGTGCTTTGCATTCCTGTAAGCCTTCGAATGTTAAGGGAAAATGATTTTGGTTTGTAGTCTCTTTGGATTTGGGCATGTAGAAAATGCAGATATGTTTGACGTTGATCCATTGTAAAGATGAGGCATGTCAAAATGTGGGAAGCCCTAGGTTTAAAGGTGGTGAGGACACATTTCAAGGAGGAACAACAAGTGGGTTGAGATAAACCCATGCCTCCTCCTAGATTTTCGAGGCATGTGCGAAATCAACAAAGGTAGTGTGGGGGAAATCCCAAGTAAGAACAACTGGAAGGTAACTTAGCAGTTTAGGATGATAGGTTAGAAAGCAAAAAAATTGGCATAGTTAACAGAGTGTGAATATATCGAGAATAGCGATATGGCACAACAAATAACAAAGAGATAGGGATAGGTGGAAACATGACGTGACATGTGGTATTTGTTGACAGGTTTTGGGTGGTGATATTGGTTGATAGGTTTTGGGTTGTTGTCAGGTTTTAGGAAAAAACTCTTCCTATATACATGCCTTCGACATAAAAATAATTTTTATTTTTAAATTTAATTTTATATTTTTAAATAGATATAAAAAAATTTAATAAATTTTTAAAAGATTTTTTTTTAAATAAGTTTTTTTTAATATTTGACATTTTTAAATTTTTGTTTTAAATTTTCTCAAAAACTGTTTTTAATAATAATAATTTTTTATTTTTTTTTCCAAAAAAACTTATTTTTAATTAAAAAAAAAATTAAAAACAAAAATTCCCATTTAAAAAGAAATACTTTTTCCAAAAACATATTCTATATTAAAAAAATTATATTCCTTTAAATAAATTATTAAAAAAATATATATTTTTTACAATCTTTCATTTGAAAAAAAGGTTTTTATTTTTAATTTAAATTGTTTCTTGTTATTTTTTTTTTATTAAAATAAATAAATAAATGATCCTTAGTTTTTTAAATTTAAGCCCAAAATAAAAGAAAGGGTGTTATGGATAGCACCACATTTTGATTCGAGTGTTGATTTTAAGGTTTTGGTTTACAGTGGCATTGGTGGCAAGGGAAGTTCATCATATAGCTTTTAATTTTAACCTCGAAATAAAAAAGGGGTGTTAGTAGTAGCATAATTTTTCTATTCAATGAACTATTTTAAGGTTTTTGTTCACAATGATACTAGTTTTCAAGCTCATGGTTTCAAAGGCGTTATAATTTTAGCCTCGAAAAAAAGGGGGTGCTACTGAGAGCACCCATTTTCATTTTGGGGGTCAATTTTAAGGTCTTTGTTTACAATATTACATGTCATAGTTGTAAATGTTTGTAATTTTAACCTATAGAAAAATGGTGCTACTGGTAGCACCACTTTTTGAAATGAGGGTAAAAACAACCATTAAATGCAACCTCTAAAAAACCATAACTCTAGAGAGTTCTCATCAAATTGAAAACTATATTGAAAATCCCCGTAGACTTAGATTTTAACAATGATAGAGTCCCCTTGAAAGAAAGACAACTTCTTGGTAAGTTATAACAAGTTAATTAATCTATTATTATGTAATCAATTTTTTTCATTCTTATGCTATTATGCTAGATATGATTTTGATTGTCGTGTGGGGATTAATAAATTTTTTGTTGACTT
>ML785453.1:389367-402895 GCA_009831015.1 Picea engelmannii
AAAAAAGTGGTCTACTAAGATGAGGCTTAGTTAGACATCCATTATGTGACATTTGGGTATGATATTGCATGACATATTGTTCACTATGATATTATGTGTTTTAGGTGTCCAACTTTTAGTATTATATATTCATGTGAATTTGTTGATTGTTTGATCTAATGGATGGGTAAGAGACATTGAGCCAAAGTGTTGAAATAGAAAAACAAGTTTAGTATATCAACACTATCTCATTAACAATAGATTGGCAACATACAAGAAATGGAAAAGCACTAAAACCATATGAGAAAAAAATCGGAAAATGTCAACATTGAAAGAAAATGTTAATGCCAAAATAAACAATATCTAGCTCTTTCAAGACTGCTCCAAGATCATCGTGGTCATCCCATAGAATGGAGTTACCAACATTCTTGATCAAAATGAAAATGTAAAGCATCCACACATTGAAAGCTCCAATTTAATGGATGTGTAGCTGTCATGAGAATATATACATGTGATGATGCATTGAGGATTCATATAGTTTCCTATATATTCATGTACCAACCCATCCTCGTAGAGAAATCATGTTATGACACTAGGGAAAACTTATAAATATTTGGCTATGACAATTGTCATGTGCTTACTTGTAGGTCGTATGTTATCAAACTATGAGACTAATTTGAGTTCTTTTCTTACCCAATATTTCTTTCTTAAGGATGCTATGTCTAATATTTTATCATCCATATTGATTCCATCAATATATGTTGATAGCATTTGAAATCAAGTCATTGTTGTGAAACTTTGGTAACATTATCAAGAAAACTAGGGCCTTCAATATATCCCAAACTATGAGATATTTTTTAGTGTCTTTCTCACCAACATTTTTATATGGAGAATTCATCTTTTTCACGAGTTTATTCTAGTCACCTAATAAATATTGAGGTTGGTCATTGTTTTAGGCATCAAGGTAGAGATACAATAAATTGTAATCGTTGCACAAGATCAATATCAAACATATTTCATGCTTTAAGTCTCAAATTTTATGTAATTGTTATAGTTTGATTTATCTACTATTCTTTTAATTTATCATTGCCTTGTTTCCCTATGTAACACACTTTACCACTAGTGTGTATACAATATCGTTTCATTCCTTCTTTGTATATTACTTTATGCAATCATTAAGAGTTAATGATGAGGTGTCTAAATATCATTTAGGAGTTAATTATAAGGTGCATATGCTTCTAGTAAATATATTCAATTAATCTCTAGTGAATGTATTGGATTATTTAAATTATCACTATGCTAGTGAATGTGTTAGATTGAATTTATTCGAGAGTAATGATATATCCATGCAACATTTGTATGTCATCATCTAGGTGGAAACATATCTTGTTATGTGAACATTCCACTCATTTAAACTGATTTCAACAAATAGATAATCAAATGTGTGAAGTTGAATGCAACAATAAGGATTGGAGTGCAAAAACTTTATCCATGTTGTTGACCCCCAAAAGCGCAACGTGGGGTACCTTCGTGCAAATTGGTTGCAATGCCTTATTATTTATATATAAGTAATAATATACTAAATAGGTGAGACCATGTATGCGAATAATGATGAAGGATACCTCGTCTTTTTATGCGCTCATGTCTATTTTGCAAAAATGACTCTACAGTTTAAAAAAAAATCGAAACTGCTTTTCTAGCGAAATGGGAAAATGATAGGTTTATTGGTGATTTAATTCAAAGGAAAAGGGTGTTGTTCTAATGAGCATCTTAGTTTATTCTGTTGCACATATATTTTTAATGGTGGATTTAAACTCCAAGCATGAAGTTGTATATGGTTATGGAATATTTCACTTATGATTTCTTGTTAAGTATCATGCGCCATTGTTAAGGTTTATGAGGGTGGAAATGCTTCCCTAGAAAAAATTGGGGGCATACAACATACTTTGTGCTAAGTGTTAAGCACACACATTGGGCTTGAAAACTTTATGGAAGGTGCCATATCCGACTTTGTATTGAAATTTTGATCGTAGCTATAGTGGATTATGTGATGGAGGTGTTAGCGCGCTCATACTGGGCTATGGTTGATAGAGTTAATGTAAGATATGGCGTGAAATTATTGCACGTCACTCTAACCCTGCCTCAAGGTCACCGCCCTCACTTGGTTAGCATTTGGTTGATTGCTTGGTTGGTGTTGCCTCTGTTTTGCTCGGCCTTGGATGAAATAATCGTGTTTGTGGTTTGCCCTGGCATTCTACATGCAAGTATGAAAGATTTTATTGCTCCATCCATGAATTATAGCTCTGCTCAAAATTAAATATAGCTAAGCTCTTGCATTTGCTTAAAGACTGTGTTTTTCCGAAGTTTAATGCATGTGGGTATCAGCTGTGTAATGGCATTTGAATGGAGTTCCTCCTGGTTGGCATGTATGTGTTCAAGCTGGTTCATAGTTGAAATTTCCTTTATGTTTGAATGACATTGCGTTCAAAATATGTGGTTTCTCTATTGCTATGACTGTTAGCAAATCATTATGGAAAATGTTGTTCGGGTTTCACTCGTCTCTGGTCATTAAAATTCGAGGGTTTTCTTCTACCTGTGGTATAAAAGAATGGTTGTTTGCTTCTTTTCCATTACACAGTCTTGAAAGATTTGTAGCTCCTTCAAACTGCCTGACAATTATTTGTATATAGATGGGAATATTTGCTTGCGGCTTCCATGAGGGGTCTATAGAGAGCTCTGTGGAAGGTATGTTGTGATAAGTGATAGTTAAAATGTTCTTTTTTGCAAAACCTTTGAAGTGTTCGCCTTTGTGTTCGCCCAAACCTCAGTTCTTGTATTGATGAGCCGCAATTTCAAACTCTGAGCTTGATGTTGGTTATCAATGGTTAATCCAACATTGGAGAGGTTGGCTATTCACATCTTATTTATCATGTATCCATGGGGTTTTGTTGATTTTTTAAATATATGATGTTAGAATAATAATACCAAGTTCATTATGTTCTAAACCCAGTCTGTTACAAAACAAACATTGAAAGTTGTGACACTTGTCTCATATGTTGAAGAGTTGTTGAGTTATGTGGTGTTCCATCACACGCTTTGTGTGGTTTGTTTTTAGTAGTGTTGAATATCTCTATTGACAATATATTATAAAAAAGGAACTCTGTGAATAAAGGAAATAAAAGTGTATAGTGGGAAGATTTGTTATTTGCATTAAATATTGGTTCGTTGGTTGATTATCTATGGGGTTTTGGTCAATTTTGGAAAACTGTATAATGTTAAGATAAGAGAACACCAGTTGCACATGGGTTTTGAACCCAGTTTGTTTACAAAACAACTATTTAAGGTTGGTTGTTGGCTTATGTGCATTCTCAGCCCCATTGTGCACTGGATGTGGTATGTTTTTAGTTGTTGGAATGATTCTGTTGAAAGTCTATTATTAAAAGAACTCAACAAATAAAAGAAATAAAGAGTGTACAATGGACAATCTTGGAGCTTTCATGGGGTTTTGAAATATCAGTGTGTTGGATTTGACTTACTAAACAAAGAAAAGTTTTGGAAATTATTTTATTAATGACAATGGCTTCTTTTTTTAGGTATCATTGAATGTAATAGAAAAGTAATGATGCAGGAGCATCGCTCCCAAGCTAGCCATGTGCCAGTCATCTAGCCTACTCAGCGCATTCAAAGCGCGCATTCAAGGAAGAGAGGCGCCAGTCCTCTCATATTTTTGAATTTGATTTCAATGTAATTAATGTATGTAAGGCCATGGAATCATAGAGCCATGCCTTTGAGAAGGCATTAGTTAGGAGTAGCTTTTAATGGTTGTAAGGTTGAATCTAGCTCTGATCTGGACTAGACAACCCATTCAATGTAAAGTTAATGTAATTGAATAGGGTTGGTGAGGATGGAGGGAAGAGCTCAAAGAGCCCCCTCATGTAAAAGATCCTTGGTATCTGTAGAGTTAGGGAAATTAGCGCAGATAGAGAAGAGAAGGAGTCGAGACTCTGTAAAAGTCTGAGCTCAAGAACACCTTGCAAAGGAGGCATTTCATATTAATATAAAGAGTAGATTTTTTGCATGAGTTTCTGTGTGTCTTTATGTGTTTATGAATGTCTTTGAGTGTTCTTTATATGTTGTAGATGTGCATTTGCAGGGACAGATAGGTTCTTCTATCTGTGGGTTCTTTGATTTCAGGTTTGGGGTTCTTTGAGGCTTCATACCAAGAGGGTGTGACAGAACATTGCGGGTTCTGAAAGCCAGTGCATAGATGCACTCTTGAATTTTGCGGAATTTGGGCAAGGACGTGCCAGGAGGGTGCACCAACCGAAGTCATTGACTCAAGGAGAAGCCTCAAGGTTTTTGAATACCTTGGAGGTGAGGTTGTGCAAAAGAGGACACATCAGAAGATAGAATCACTGCGGGATTCTGTGAGAACTCTGTCAGGAGGTAATCGAGCAGGTGCAAATAGGGCACAGGAGAACTCTGTTCGAGTTCATAAAAGAGATAGAATCACTGAGGATTCTATAGAGCTCTTCCAGGAGGGCATTGAGCAGGTGTCTGTGTGTACAAAGAGAAATCCTTTGAGTTCTGGAATAGAGAGCGTCCAAGGAGGAGGACCTTCACAGGGTTGTTGAATACCCTGCAGGCTCAGCAAGGAGTTTCTTGAGTAAGTGGTTTCCAAGAGGGCACCAAAATATCCATCTGAAGGAGAGAAAAGAGTTAATTCCCTTAGAGGTCTGAGCAACAGAGAAGCTCAGGACAGATAACACCTTTGTGTGTGTAGGGATCCTGCAAGGAGTGTAGAAGTCAAAGAATCCTTTAAAGATTCAAAGAGGAAAAAGCTCAGGAGGAGCAATGCTTTCACGCACATGCCCATAGCTGTAAGGAGGAGCAGAAAGGCGAGGAAAAACCCTTTGGAGGATTTGAGTTCGAGGAAGCTCAGGAGGGTCAGCGGTTTCAAGAACGCCTATAGAAGCCGAAGTCGGAGGCTTCGAAGCAGGGGACAAAGACCGAGGCCTTTGATAATTGGAAAATCTTCCAAGGCAAGAAGGAGGAGTGCAGGCTCGAGGGAGAGCACAGTGGTCGTCGGATCGAGCAGAGAATGAGATTAGGACCATTGAAGTTTCACGTCCAGGAGAAACAGAAGAGCGCACAAGGAAGCAGAATAGATCTGGGCCATCAGATCTAGCCCAGATAGTCGATAGCCATCGGATCTGGGAGAAGGTGCGCACGAGTTAATCTCGCATATGAGCTGAGCAGAGGCTCATCAAAGTCCAGAAATAGCGAACACATCAGGATTTCGGAGTTCAGGAGGAGGAGCGTATAGGGATCGTGGAGTCGTTGCATCGCGATCTCCTGAGCTGCAAAGTCCTAAAGGAATTGGGACCGTCCATCACTTAGAGGACGCATGGCGGTAATCTGAGGACCCATCGGGGTTTCAGATATCGAGAGCTCGAGAGGTAAGAATTGGGAAACAGGAAGTCTCGACTCACGGAGTCCCGAAGACATCAGAGTCGTCCATCTGCGGAGGACGCGTGTCACAAGATCCTCGCATTTCGAGGATTCGGGCATCGAAGAGCAGAATGGAGGAGTCTTTCGAGTTCGCAACTTGCGAAGTCCCAAAGCGATCAGGGTCGTCCATCTGTGGAGGACAAGTGGCAGTGATCGGGGAGCTACCAGGAGTTCGAAGGACCAGTGATCAGTGTCGTTGGGGTCGCGGAGTCCCGAAACACCGAGAGTATCAGGACCGTCCAACGGGAGGACATGTGGCGGCGATAGAGGCATCGGGAAAATCCTCGAAAATATTATACCGAATTTCGGCATACCGAGGATCCCGTAGACGAGAGCAAAGAAAAGGGGTTGCGACGGGGATCGTGAAGTCCCAAAGCGCGAAACCCCGAAGCGTTGAAGGGACGTGATAGGAAGCCGAAATTTCGGCATATTGGGATTCGAGATTTCGGAAGTCCTAAAGACAAGAAGTCCAAGATCTTGGGGATTAAAACCCCGAAGTCGCGAAACACGACGTAGCGAGTAGTGGGGCTGCGGTCACACCTATTAGCGGGATTTCGGGAATTGGCATTTCGGCCATCCTGGGGAGAAGGAGTTGAAACACTTTGCATCGAAAGTCCCGAAGTCGCGAAATGCGATGCATCCTTTAGAGGATAAAGAAGGCAAGGATTTTAGGATTTTGGGGATCGATATTTCAGCCATCTCGAAGACAGAATCAGGACGCTTGGCGTCGAAAGTCCCGAAGTCACGAAGCGACGCGCCTTTGGAGGTAGGCTGTGGTCACGAGGAAGGTGGTCACATGGAATAGGGTTTGGCCAGGGGATAACCACCATTAAGGCCATTTTGGCATATCGGGTTTCATAGGATCGAGGAGGTAGAGACTCTCGACAGCAGGACTCATGGAGTCCCGAAATCTGAAATCCCTTTTTTTGGGAAAAGGTCGTGGTCGTGTTGGAGGCCGTGGGGAAGTTGAAGGACCTGTGGATTGAATGTTGAGGTTCCGATAGGGATCCGAAAGAGCTGCTTCGGGTCAGGGAAGATTTGAAAAGATCATGTGAGAGGATCTCGGCCTGGGGGCTACCGGTCTGCACCAAGTAATCGTTTTTCCCTCTCATTATATCATTTTTTGCTCACTATATTCCCCTCATCCTCCCAGATACATTAAAATTCTCCCTGTTCTGTTACTATGAATTTTAAATTCTTTATGGAAAGAGAAAGGATTAATATAAAGTTGGTTAACGACTGGTGTTTGTAAAGTCGTATTTAGATACACTTTCTGTTACTTCTGCATTTTTTGAACAGTATTCGTTTATCTTACCCCATCCATGCTACCATTTTTCGCACATTATAAACCCCTCATATTCCCAATAGCCCTATCACTCCTTGTTAAAGTGGCAATTGATGATGAAGTTTTAAGGTGTTAATGGATGGATTGCATGTGTTCTGTGGTGAATAATAGAGCTAACTTTTTTATTTTATTTAGGTAGAGTTTCATGCATGGATTGTTAAGCATTTTTCATGACATGTTGGAATATTTCTTCAAGATGAGCTTCTTTAGCAGAGGCAGTAATGGCAGAGGCAATAGAGGTAGAGGAAATTGGTAGAGAGGCCATAGAAGGCCTCGATTTTCAATTCATTTTGATGTTGATCCACAGGAATTAAATCAACTCTTTCAAGTTGGGTTCTTAAACTTAGTTTTCCATGGGATCCTCCATCCCTAACCTGAAAGACCTCCCTTCCAAGCACATCAAAAAATTTCTGGTATCTTTTTTCCTCCTCATGTGTCAATGCAACCAGAATCGCTGGCCAACGATGGTTGGCAAGAGATTGACCACCAACCTGTTATTCATCACCACGGTTGGCCTATTGCTTCTTTGTCATTACCCCCTCCGCCACCGCCAAAGAATCAAATTTCTCAAGATGATCATGTTGTCTCACTCGTGCAGTCATATCATGCTAGTAATAGGTTAAAAACTGATGTTCCCAAGCCTGTCAAGATAAATGAAAAGGAGTAGCCACTACCTCCAAATGATCCAAAGAGTCCTATGAATCTGTGTCTTCACGTCTTCATCTTAAGGATGATTGTTCTCACGTTATCAATGTAGTTTAGACTCAAGATTCTAATCATCCTAAGGCTTCCACAGAAAGATCAAAATGGGACAGCAATGGGAAGAGGCCAAATGCCTCTCACAGTAAATATGGTTTTTAAATGATGATTTGTGTTATTTTATATTAAGGACAATATTTTTACTTTGACAATGTTTTGGACAACAAGAATATATTAAGCAGTTTTTTTTGGACAACATGGATATAATACTTTTGGGATATGGTCATATTATATTTTGTTCATAATTATGAGAACGGGAGTTACCAGGACGATATTCGAATCAAATGATTGAGTTGTATATTTCATGTTTGATGATTATTAAATGAAATAATTGGGAGTCACAAGGGATCCCACCTATTTAGTTATTATTTAATTAAGACCCTTATTTACACACACACACACACACACACACATATATATTATTATTATTTGTCTCAACTAATTAGTTAAGCTAATTAGACTTAACTAAGAAAAGGTAGTTGAACTACCATAACCTATTGAGAAGGAATAAAAGTTCAATGAAAGGAAGAGACAAAGGAGGAGAGAATAGAAGAAGAAATACATCCAGAAGGTTTTCTCTATACTAGTGAGATACTTTCATTTTCATTCATTTTGAGTTTACTAGTAGGCTTAACCCTCTTGATGACAGAAGGGTCTTATTGAAGGCAACAGGATTCAAAAATTGAATCACATATTTTAGCATTTTGTTTTAAAGATGTATGATTTATCTTTGGTAGTCTGTGTATTCTTATTCGTTTATGTATTGAATTTCATGACTAATAGATAATATCTTTCAGAGTCAAGTGGCAACATTTTGTGGCAAGTTGATCCAGATCTTTAGCTTCAGTTTTCTTTTTGTTTTCAAAGTCTTTTTGTATGGTGCCCATCGAAGGATTCTAAATCTAACATTGGTCCCTACCCTCGCAAGGGTTTGTAAAGATAACTCAGTTTTATATCTCATAATGAAATAAATAATAAAATTAGATTATTGTTTCAGTCTCACACATGTGTTTTAATTATATGGTTCACTCTTTTGCTTTTATCTCCATGTACACATTCTTGTAATGTATGTACACATTCATGTAACTTTTTTTTAAGTTTATTTATTTGCATTGTTACATATAATATATAAAAGTCAGCCTTGATCCCTTGTACATTAATACATGTGGATTAAGTGATTATCTTAAGGCTATAAACCCCGGGTGACATTCCCAACTATCTTTCCTTAGCCCGACAAGATCTAAAAATTCTTGAGTAAGGTTTTCCATACATTTTCCTCGACATTTAGTTGGTGACCATAATGGGGAGATCTTCCATATCTCTCTGGTTGATTGTATTCACGATTATCTTCCATTTTTTATTTTTTTTTCTAAATAATTCTTGATTGATTTTCCCATGACGGTACCTATTACAAGACAACCCAATATTGTAAACAGTCTTGATGATCAAACTAGCATTTCCTTAACCTTATTCAATATTATTTTAGAAAATGTTAGTACTCACACTGAAATTGAACGCTCTTGGGAAGTAATTGAAAGGGATATAAGTATCTGTGAACGTTGGGAAGCCAGGAAAAGGAAACCCATAAATAAGCAGTAACATCCCTTTTCCTACCTATTTGGTTCTTCCTTTCATGTCTCCAAATCCCCGCATCTCTCGAAGGAGAAAAGGATTGGCCCCTGAAGCTACTCCTATTTTTGAAATAGGAAGGAGGAAAATTGTTTTATCAACACAAGAAAGTGCTCTAAGGAGAACTTTATCTGATTCTTCCAATTCACCTTTATCACCCCTACCTATCAACTTCAACATGACATCTGTGAGTAGTGGTATTGGAACCGGAGATGCCTCCTCCTCGCAACCTTCTTCTTCGTCAGTGATTGGTAGTATATAAAGTCATCAAGTCCCTGTTCAATCCACTACCAATCCTACTAAAGTGATAAATAAATATGGATTTTTCCAATTCGAGGAAGATGCTACGACCACCCCATGGCACGTGTCTTCTCCCTTGAATCTGATACCTACTACTCACCCATTACCAAAGTTTAAGGAGCATTTACCGAGGTTTTTGGGAAATAATATCGTTACTACAAATGAACACCTAATATCATTTTCTAATGTTTTTCATAACATAGGGGCTAATGATAATGACACTTGCATGTGCTTATTTGTCAACTCCCTCGAAGGGAAAATTGCAGCAGATGTTTTCGATCTCCCTCCCAAAATTATTTCCACTTGGGAATAATTGGTTTATTGGTTCAAGTCCACTTATGGAAAGTCCAAGAGTCCAGCAGAGAAGTTAAGGGAATCCAACAATATTTCCTATAAATATGGTGAAACCATTAAATATTTTAACCTTTGCTTCACCAAATTATACAATCAAATACCTGAACTAATCCGCCCTCAAAATCAAGATGCTTTCATGCATTATTATAATGCGCTACTTTATCCTTGTCATCATAGAATTGAAGAGAAGTCTATTGACAATATTGGTTCCGCTCTTCATACTTGTCTAGAATATGAGGTTCAACTCGAAAGAATGGGTCTCCCTAAAGGGGACTTGGTCAAGCAAACATATATGCTTTCCCTCCTAGAACTCATGCAAGATATGAACAATAGGATGATAGCCTATGAACGAAAGGGAAGCGTTTCTTCACCTGCCCTTGGGGCATCTTCTTCTTCCTTAGTGCCTTTTATGAATAATAATGAAAATACTTTTCAGCCAAAGGCCATTATGTCTCGCAGTTGGTGTAACTTCTATGAAGAAAATCATGAAGAGAGTACTTGTGAATTTAAGAAAAATGCTAGAGATAAGATCTTTGGCAAAAGGCCCGATACCATGATTGTTGTTTTAGATTGGGTTGAACCAGAGGATGTTATGGTAATCAATACCATGAAAAAATCTTACACTACCAAGGGTAAATATGACCCTCCTCATACTTCTTCCACCCAAAACTCATCTTCTCAAAGTACTAATACACAAGTTTTCAGAGTTTCAGATAATCAATGAGTGTCTTCCCCTCTTCCCTCTTCGAAATACAATATCCTTAATCAATCCACTAATATCAAAGTTGATGCTACTCTTTTGGACATGGTTTATGTCCCAGAACAACAAAATCATCTCAAAAAATTTATGGAATGTAAAACTTCTACCATATCCAATCTATTTGAAGAGTCGAAATAAGATACTGTAAATAAGATAGGTGTAAATAATTTTAGAAACCCTTTAAAAAATCCCCCTTTTAATATCTCTGTAAAAATTATGGATAAAATAGCTCATTGTTTCCTAATTGATGGCGGGTCTAGTCCAAGTGTATTGTCAAAAATTATCATGGATGAGCTTGGCTAGTCATGCACTAATGAAAATTCTAGAAGCATGCTCTCTTATAACAGTTTGCAACAATCAACTATAGGCAAAATCAAGGATGCAACCTTAGTTCTCTGCACACACCCTGAGATAAGAACAACCCTTAGCATCCAAGTAATTGATATGTCATTGAGAAAATATTCAATTATTTTAGGAAGAGATTGGCAAGCCTTAACTGATGGATAACTTTCACTTGATGGAACATGTATGTCTGTCCCTCGGAACGGAAAGAAAATTATAGTCCTTAGGGAAGGAATAATTTTACCATATATAGAGAGTGTTCCCCAACCCAATGTAAACTATCTCAGAGAATATTTGGGGGTGTACTCTATCTTTGTTGATGAGGGTGACACTATCCTTGAACCAATTGATTTTGATGATGGCATGTGGCACATGCATTTCAATGGCTCATGCTCAAACGAAGGTAATGGGGCCGACATCATTCTATATTCTCCTATAGGTAAAATCCAAATTTTTTCTTATAGGTTAGAATTTGCTTGCACAAATAATGTCACTGAATTTTAGGCCTCACTGTTAGGCATAAAAAATGCATATAACCTTGGTTGTTGTCACCTTACCGTTTTGGGTGATTTTGAACTTGTTGTGAACCTTGTACGTAATATTTATTCTCCAAGCAACAAGTTGCTTAAACACTATACCGAAGTTGTTTGGATGCTCATTTCAAATCTGCTATCATTTAACATCACTCATGTTAAGAGGGAACTTAATTCAATGGCTGATAGGTTCGCTATGTTTGCAACATCTCCTACCCGACAACGTTTACCTCAACAACTTGATTGTACGTTCCAATCTCTATATCTTCCTCACATCCCTGATGACGTAGAGTCATAGCAAGTTTTCCCGAGTGATGATGGCATTTGTTCTTTTATACAAAATGAACCGTTTAATCCTAAAGAAATCATATCTATTGAAGATGAAAAATTTCCTAAGGGCTTGAATCCTCTCGAAAGTTCATTTTCGTCAAGTGATGTAGGAAACAAAGAGACACATAAGGAAGAGGAGTTGAAAAGGAAAGTGGGTGATACCATTTCCTTGAACCTTGGGACACCCGAATCTCCAAAGATCATTAAACTAGGTGCCCAATGTTCTGATGAATAAAAAGTGAAATTCATTGAGCTACTCCATGAATTTCAAGATGTTTTTTCATGGTCATATGAGGATCTCTGTGGTTTTGATCCTTCTCTCACACAACATGTCATTCCTATCAAGGAAGGGGTAAATCCAGTTAGGCAAAAACAAAGACCTATTAACCCTGCACTTGAAGCTTCTATTCTAAAAGAATTGGAAAAGTTGTTAAAAGGTAATATAATCTTTCCAGTTAAGTATTCCGAGTGGGTTTCAAATTTGGTCTATGTTCGAAAAACTACTGGTCAGATCAGATTATGTGTCAATTTTCGTGGATTGAATAGATCAAGTATCAAAGACCATTTTTCTCTTCCTAATATGGAAATTATTTTACAACAGGTTGCAGGGTAACAAATGATGTCCTTACTTGATGGCTTTTCTGGATATAATCAAATCAAAGTGAAAATGATTGATAGGTATAAAACCACCTTTATACACGTTGGGGAAAATTTGCTTATGAACACATGCCTTTTGGCTTGTCTAATGCAAGTGTCACTTTTCAAAGAGCTATGCAGACAACTTTTGACGATATGATCGGTAAAATTATCCAAGTTTATCTTGATGATTTGACTTTTTATTCTAAGAATCGGTTGGACCATTTTGGTAATCTTAGAAAATTTCTCATGTGCTGCAGAAAATTTGGCATTTCTTTAAATCCTTCCAAATCTATTTTTGGTGTAACGAAGGGAAAGCTCCTCGTTCATATTGTTTTGGATTCAGGAATAAGCATTGATCCCGAGAGGATTACTACAATTCTAAAACTTCATGCCCCCACCTCCAAGAAGGAAGTTCAATCTTTCATGGGAATTATTAATTTTGTCCGTAGGTTTGTTCCTGATTTTGTTGTCATGGTTAAACCAATTCATAATCTTCTGAAGCAAAATCGTTCTTTTTCTTGGACATATGACGTCGAAAATGCTTTCCTTAGTATTAAGAAAGAAATCAATTCTGCACAGGTTCTAGAGAAATCAAATTTTGAGAAATATTTTATCATATTTTTCAATGCAACCGAGGAAACGATTTCTACTTGTTGGATTACTGAGAGGGGGTTGAATTAGTAATAGAGAAATTTAATCACTTTTAACCATATAATCCAAGTATTATATCAATGAAGAATTATCATCCAATAACTGCAGAGTAAATAAGCAATGAACAAATGAACAAACATACACATACACAGTACACCAGTGTTTTACATGGAAACCCAAATCGGGAGAAAACCACAGAATATTTTTTCTTATATGTCTTGAAGAATTACATTCATTGGAAGCACCAACTTCCTTTGTTTTCCATCTGCAACTAGAAGGAGGCTCCAACCCCCTAGTTTCTCAGGCTACAACCTGAGGGAAGATCCAACTCCCCAATTCTCTTGCTACAACCAGAAGGAGACTACAACCCCCTATGTTCTCCGGCTACAACCACCT
>ML785453.1:451781-464467 GCA_009831015.1 Picea engelmannii
TAAAATTCAGTGACATTATTTGTGCAAGCAAATTCTAACCTATAAGAAAAAATTTGGATTTTACCTATAGGAGAATATAGAATGATGTCGGCCCCATTACCTTCGTTTGAGCATGAGCCATTGAAATGCATGTGCCACATGCCATCATCAAAATCAATTGGTTCAAGGATAGTGTCACCCTCATCAACAAAGATAGAGTACACCCCCAAATATTCTCTGAGATAGTTTACATTGGGTTGGGGAACACTCTCTATATATGGTAAAATTATTCCTTCCCTAAGGACTATAATTTTCTTTCCGTTCCGAGGGACAGACATACATGTTCCATCAAGTGAAAGTTATCCATCAGTTAAGGCTTGCCAATCTCTTCCTAAAATAATTGAATATTTTCTCAATGACATATCAATTACTTGGATGCTAAGGGTTGTTCTTATCTCAGGGTGTGTGCAGAGAACTAAGGTTGCATCCTTGATTTTGCCTATAGTTGATTGTTGCAAACTGTTATAAGAGAGCATGCTTCTAGAATTTTCATTAGTGCATGACTAGCCAAGCTCATCCATGATAATTTTTGACAATACACTTGGACTAGACCCGCCATCAATTAGGAAACAATGAGCTATTTTATCCATAATTTTTACAGAGATATTAAAAGGGGGATTTTTTAAAGGGTTTCTAAAATTATTTACACCTATCTTATTTACAGTATCTTATTTCGACTCTTCAAATAGATTGGATATGGTAGAAGTTTTACATTCCATAAATTTTTTGAGATGATTTTGTTGTTCTGGGACATAAACCATGTCCAAAAGAGTAGCATCAACTTTGATATTAGTGGATTGATTAAGGATATTGTATTTCGAAGAGGGAAGAGGGGAAGGCACTCATTGATTATCTGAAACTCTGAAAACTTGTGTATTAGTACTTTGAGAAGATGATTTTTGGGTGGAAGAAGTACGAGGAGGGTCATATTTACCCTTGGTAGTGTAAGATTTTTTCATGGTATTGATTACCATAACATCCTCTGGTTCAACCCAATCTAAAACAACAATCGTGGTATCGGGCCTTTTGCCAAAGATCTTATCTCTAGCATTTTTCTTAAATTCACAAGTACTCTCTTCATGATTTTCTTCATAGAAGTTACACCAACTGCGAGACATAATGGCCTTTGGCTGAAAAGTATTTTCATTATTATTCATAAAAGGCACTAAGGAAGAAGAAGATGCCCCAAGGGCAGGTGAAGAAACGCTTCCCTTTCGTTCATAGGCTATCATCCTATTGTTCATATCTTGCATGAGTTCTAGGAGGGAAAGCATATATGTTTGCTTGACCAAGTCCCCTTTAGGGAGACCCATTCTTTCGAGTTGAACCTCATATTCTAGACAAGTATGAAGAGCGGAACCAATATTGTCAATAGACTTCTCTTCAATTCTATGATGACAAGGATAAAGTAGCGCATTATAATAATGCATGAAAGCATCTTGATTTTGAGGGCGGATTAGTTCAGGTATTTGATTGTATAATTTGGTGAAGCAAAGGTTAAAATATTTAATGGTTTCACCATATTTATAGGAAATATTGTTGGATTCCCTTAACTTCTCTGCTGGACTCTTGGACTTTCCATAAGTGGACTTGAACCAATAAACCAATTATTCCCAAGTGGAAATAATTTTGGGAGGGAGATCGAAAACATCTGCTGCAATTTTCCCTTCGAGGGAGTTGACAAATAAGCACATGCAAGTGTCATTATCATTAGCCCCTATGTTATGAAAAACATTAGAAAATGATATTAGGTGTTCATTTGTAGTAACGATATTATTTCCCAAAAACCTCGGTAAATGCTCCTTAAACTTTGGTAATGGGTGAGTAGTAGGTATCAGATTCAAGGGAGAAGACACGTGCCATGGGGTGGTCGTAGCATCTTCCTCGAATTGGAAAAATCCATATTTATTTATCACTTTAGTAGGATTGGTAGTGGATTGAACAGGGACTTGATGACTTTATATACTACCAATCACTGACGAAGAAGAAGGTTGCGAGGAGGAGGCATCTCCGGTTCCAATACCACTACTCACAGATGTCATGTTGAAGTTGATAGGTAGGGGTGATAAAGGTGAATTGGAAGAATCAGATAAAGTTCTCCTTAGAGCACTTTCTTGTGTTGATAAAACAATTTTCCTCCTTCCTATTTCAAAAATAGGAGTAGCTTCAGGGGCCAATCCTTTTCTCCTTCGAGAGATGCGGGGATTTGGAGACATGAAAGGAAGAACCAAATAGGTAGGAAAAGGGATGTTACTGCTTATTTATGGGTTTCCTTTTCCTGGCTTCCCAACGTTCACAGATACTTATATCCCTTTCAATTACTTCCCAAGAGCGTTCAATTTCAGTGTGAGTACTAACATTTTCTAAAATAATATTGAATAAGGTTAAGGAAATGCTAGTTTGATCATCAAGACTGTTTACAATATTGGGTTGTCTTGTAATAGGTACCGTCATGGGAAAATCAATCAAGAATTATTTAGAAAAAAAAATAAAAAATGGAAGATAATCGTGAATACAATCAACCAGAGAGATATGGAAGATCTCCCCATTATGGTCACCAACTAAATGTCGAGGAAAATGTATGGAAAACCTTACTCAAGAATTTTTAGATCTTGTCGGGCTAAGGAAAGATAGTTGGGAATGTCACCCGGGGTTTATAGCCTTAAGATAATCACTTAATCCACATGTATTAATGTACAAGGGATCAAGGCTGACTTTTATATATTATATGTAACAATGCAAATAAATAAACTTAAAAAAAAGTTACATGAATGTGTACATACATTACAAGAATGTGTACATGGAGATAAAAGCAAAAGAGTGAACCATATAATTAAAACACATGTGTGAGACTGAAACAATAATCTAATTTTATTATTTATTTCATTATGAGATATAAAACTGAGTTATCTTTACAAACCCTTGCGAGGGTAGGGACCAATGTTAGATTTAGAATCCTTCGATGGGCACCATACAAAAAGACTTTGAAAACAAAAAGAAAACTGAAGCTAAAGATCTGGATCAACTTGCCACAAAATGTTGCCACTTGACTCTGAAAGATATTATCTATTAGTCATGAAATTCAATACATAAACGAATAAGAATACACAGACTACCAAAGATAAATCATACATCTTTAAAACAAAATGCTAAAATATGTGATTCAATTTTTGAATCCTGTTGCCTTCAATAAGACCCTTCTGTCATCAAGAGGGTTAAGCCTACTAGTAAACTCAAAATGAATGAAAATGAAAGTATCTCACTAGTATAGAGAAAACCTTCTGGATGTATTTCTTCTTCTATTCTCTCCTCCTTTGTCTCTTCCTTTCATTGAACTTTTATTCCTTCTCAATAGGTTATGGTAGTTCAACTACCTTTTCTTAGTTAAGTCTAATTAGCTTAACTAATTAGTTGAGACAAATAATAATAATATATATGTGTGTGTGTGTGTGTGTGTGTGTAAATAAGGGTCTTAATTAAATAATAACTAAATAGGTGGGATCCCTTGTGACTCCCAATTATTTCATTTAATAATCATCAAACATGAAATATACAACTCAATCATTTGATTCGAATATCGTCCTGGTAACTCCCGTTCTCATAATTATGAACAAAATATAATATGACCATATCCCAAAAGTATTATATCCATGTTGTCCAAAAAAAACTGCTTAATATATTCTTGTTGTCCAAAACATTGTCAAAGTAAAAATATTGTCCTTAATATAAAATAACACAAATCATCATTTAAAAACCATATTTACTGTGAGAGGCATTTGGCCTCTTCCCATTGCTGTCCCATTTTGATCTTTCTGTGGAAGCCTTAGGATGATTAGAATCTTGAGTCTAAACTACATTGATAACGTGAGAACAATCATCCTTAAGATGAAGACGTGAAGACACAGATTCATAGGACTCTTTGGATCATTTGGAGGTAGTGGCTACTCCTTTTCATTTATCTTGACAGGCTTGGGAACATCAGTTTTTAACCTATTACTAGCATGATATGACTGCACGAGTGAGACAACATGATCATCTTGAGAAATTTGATTCTTTGGCGGTGGCGGAGGGGGTAATGACAAAGAAGCAATAGGCCAACCGTGGTGATGAATAACAGGTTGGTGGTCAATCTCTTGCCAACCATCGTTGGCCAGCGATTCTGGTTGCATTGACACATGAGGAGGAAAAAAGATACCAGAAATTTTTTGATGTGCTTGGAAGGGAGGTCTTTCAGGTTAGGGATGGAGGATCCCATGGAAAACTAAGTTTAAGAACCCAACTTGAAAGAGTTGATTTAATTCCTGTGGATCAACATCAAAATGAATTGAAAATCGAGGCCTTCTATGGCCTCTCTACCAATTTCCTCTACCTCTATTGCCTCTGCCATTACTGCCTCTGCTAAAGAAGCTCATCTTGAAGAAATATTCCAACATGTCATGAAAAATGCTTAACAATCCATGCATGAAACTCTACCTAAATAAAATAAAAAAGTTAGCTCTATTATTCACCACAGAACACATGCAATCCATCCATTAACACCTTAAAACTTCATCATCAATTGCCACTTTAACAAGGAGTGATAGGGCTATTGGGAATATGAGGGGTTTATAATGTGCGAAAAATGGTAGCATGGATGGGGTAAGATAAACGAATACTGTTCAAAAAATGCAGAAGTAACAGAAAGTGTATCTAAATACGACTTTACAAACACCAGTCGTTAACCAACTTTATATTAATCCTTTCTCTTTCCATAAAGAATTTAAAATTCATAGTAACAGAACAGGGAGAATTTTAATGTATCTGGGAGGATGAGGGGAATATAGTGAGCAAAAAATGATATAATGAGAGGGAAAAACGATTACTTGGTGCAGACCGGTAGCCCCCAGGCCGAGATCCTCTCACATGATCTTTTCAAATCTTCCCTGACCCGAAGCAGCTCTTTCGGATCCCTATCGGAACCTCAACATTCAATCCACAGGTCCTTCAACTTCCCCACGGCCTCCAACACGACCACGACCTTTTCCCAAAAAAAGGGATTTCAGATTTCGGGACTCCATGAGTCCTGCTGTCGAGAGTCTCTACCTCCTCGATCCTATGAAACCCGATATGCCAAAATGGCCTTAATGGTGGTTATCCCCTGGCCAAACCCTATTCCATGTGACCACCTTCCTCGTGACCACAGCCTACCTCCAAAGGCGCGTCGCTTCGTGACTTCGGGACTTTCGACGCCAAGCGTCCTGATTCTGTCTTCGAGATGGCTGAAATATCGATCCCCAAAATCCTAAAATCCTTGCCTTCTTTATCCTCTAAAGGATGCATCGCATTTCGCGACTTCGGGACTTTCGATGCAAAGTGTTTCAACTCCTTCTCCCCAGGATGGCCGAAATGCCAATTCCCGAAATCCCGCTAATAGGTGTGACCGCAGCCCCACTACTCGCTACGTCGTGTTTCGCGACTTCGGGGTTTTAATCCCCAAGATCTTGGACTTCTTGTCTTTAGGACTTCCGAAATCTCGAATCCCAATATGCCGAAATTTCGGCTTCCTATCACGTCCCTTCAACGCTTCGGGGTTTCGCGCTTTGGGACTTCACGATCCCCGTCGCAACCCCTTTTCTTTGCTCTCGTCTACGGGATCCTCGGTATGCCGAAATTCGGTATAATATTTTCGAGGATTTTCCCGATGCCTCTATCGCCGCCACATGTCCTCCCGTTGGACGGTCCTGATACTCTCGGTGTTTCGGGACTCCGCGACCCCAACGACACTGATCACTGGTCCTTCGAACTCCTGGTAGCTCCCCGATCACTGCCACTTGTCCTCCACAGATGGACGACCCTGATCGCTTTGGGACTTCTCAAGTTGCGAACTCAAAAGACTCCTCCATTCTGCTCTTCGATGCTCGAATCCTCGAAATGCGAGGATCTTGTGACACGCGTCCTCCGTAGATGGACGACTCTGATGTCTTCGGGACTCCGTGAGTCGAGACTTCCTGTTTCCCAATTCTTACCTCTCGAGCTCTCGATGTCTGAAACCACGATGGGTCCTCAGATTACCGCCATGCATCCTCTAAGTGATGGACGGTCCCAATTCCTTTAGGACTTTGCAGATCAGGAGATCGCGATGCAACGACTCCATGATCCCTATACGCTCCTCCTCCTGAACTCCGAAATCCTGATGTGTTCGCTATTTCTGGAATTTGATGAGCCTCTGCTAAGATCATATGCGAGATTAACTCGTGCGCACCTTCTCCCAGATCCGATGACTATCGACTATCTGGGCTAGATCTGATGGCCCAGATCTATTCTGCTTCCTTGTGTGCTCTTCTGCTACTCCTGGACGTGAAACTTCAATGGTCCTGATCTCATTCTCTGCTCGATCCGATGACCACTGTGCTCTCCCTTGAGCCTGCGCTCCTCCTTCTTGCCTTGGAAGATTTTCCAATTATCAAAGGCCTCGGTCTTTGTCCCCTGCTTCGAAGCCTCCGACTTCGGCTTCTATAGGCGTTCTTGAAACCGCTGACCCTCCTGAGCTTCCTCGAACTCTAACCCTCCAAAGGGTTTTTCCTCGCCTTTCTGCTCCTCCTTACAGCTATGGGCATGTGCGTGAAAGCATTGCTCCTCCTGAGCTTTTTCCTCTTTGAATCTTTAAAGGATTCTTTGACTTCTACACTCCTTGCAGGATCCCTACACACACAAAGGTGTTATCTGTCCTGAGCTTCTCTGTTGCTCAGACCTCTAAGGGAATTAACTCTTTTCTCTCCTTCAGATGGATATTTTGGTGCCCTCTTGGAAACCACTTACTCAAGAAACTCCTTGCTGAGCCTGCAGGGTATTCAACAACCCTGTGAAGGTCCTCCTCCTTGGACGCTCTCTATTCCAGAACTCAAAGGATTTCTCTTTGTACACACAGACACCTGCTCAATGCCCTCCTGGAAGAGCTCTATAGAATCCTCAGTGATTCTATCTCTTTTATGAACTCGAACAGAGTTCTCCTGTGCCCTATTTGCACCTGCTCGATTACCTCCTGACAGAGTTCTCACAGAATCCCGCAGTGATTCTATCTTCTGATGTGTCCTCTTTTGCACAACCTCACCTCCAAGGTATTCAAAAACCTTGAGGCTTCTCCTTGAGTCAATGACTTCGGTTGGTGCACCCTCCTGGCACGTCCTTGCCCAAATTCCGCAAAATTCAAGAGTGCATCTATGCACTGGCTTTCAGAACCCGCAATGTTCTGTCACACCCTCTTGGTATGAAGCCTCAAAGAACCCCAAACCTGAAATCAAAGAACCCACAGATAGAAGAACCTATCTGTCCCTGCAAATGCACATCTACAACATATAAAGAACACTCAAAGACATTCATAAACACATAAAGACACACAGAAACTCATGCAAAAAATCTACTCTTTATATTAATATGAAATGCCTCCTTTGCAAGGTGTTCTTGAGCTCAGACTTTTACAGAGTCTCGACTCCTTCTCTTCTCTATCTGCGCTAATTTCCCTAACTCTACAGATACCAAGGATCTTTTACATGAGGGGGCTCTTTGAGCTCTTCCCTCCATCCTCACCAACCCTATTCAATTACATTAACTTTACATTGAATGGGTTGTCTAGTCCAGATCAGAGCTAGATTCAACCTTACAACCATTAAAGGCTACTCCTAACTAATGCCTTCTCAAAGGCATGGCTCTATGATTCCATGGCCTTACATACATTAATTACATTGAAATCAAATTCAAAAATATGAGAGGACTGGCGCCTCTCTTCCTTGAATGCGCGCTTTGAATGCGCTGAGTAGGCTAGATGACTGGCACATGGCTAGCTTGGGAGCGATGCTCCTGCATCATTACTTTTCTATTACATTCAATGATACCTAAAAAAAGAAGCCATTGTCATTAATAAAATAATTTCCAAAACTTTTCTTTGTTTAGTAAGTCAAATCCAACACACTGATATTTCAAAACCCCATGAAAGCTCCAAGATTGTCCATTGTACACTCTTTATTTCTTTTATTTGTTGAGTTCTTTTAATAATAGACTTTCAACAGAATCATTCCAACAACTAAAAACATACCACATCCAGTGCACAATGGGGCTGAGAATGCACATAAGCCAACAACCAACCTTAAATAGTTGTTTTGTAAACAAACTGGGTTCAAAACCCATGTGCAACTGGTGTTCTCTTATCTTAACATTATACAGTTTTCCAAAATTGACCAAAACCCCATAGATAATCAACCAACGAACCAATATTTAATGCAAATAACAAATCTTCCCACTATACACTTTTATTTCCTTTATTCACAGAGTTCCTTTTTTATAATATATTGTCAATAGAGATATTCAACACTACTAAAAACAAACCACACAAAGCGTGTGATGGAACACCACATAACTCAACAACTCTTCAACATATGAGACAAGTGTCACAACTTTCAATGTTTGTTTTGTAACAGACTGGGTTTAGAACATAATGAACTTGGTATTATTATTCTAACATCATATATTTAAAAAATCAACAAAACCCCATGGATACATGATAAATAAGATGTGAATAGCCAACCTCTCCAATGTTGGATTAACCATTGATAACCAACATCAAGCTCAGAGTTTGAAATTGCGGCTCATCAATACAAGAACTGAGGTTTGGGCGAACACAAAGGCGAACACTTCAAAGGTTTTGCAAAAAAGAACATTTTAACTATCACTTATCACAACATACCTTCCACAGAGCTCTCTATAGACCCCTCATGGAAGCCGCAAGCAAATATTCCCATCTATATACAAATAATTGTCAGGCAGTTTGAAGGAGCTACAAATCTTTCAAGACTGTGTAATGGAAAAGAAGCAAACAACCATTCTTTTATACCACAGGTAGAAGAAAACCCTCGAATTTTAATGACCAGAGACGAGTGAAACCCGAACAACATTTTCCATAATGATTTGCTAACAGTCATAGCAATAGAGAAACCACATATTTTGAACGCAATGTCATTCAAACATAAAGGAAATTTCAACTATGAACCAGCTTGAACACATACATGCCAACCAGGAGGAACTCCATTCAAATGCCATTACACAGCTGATACCCACATGCATTAAACTTCGGAAAAACACAGTCTTTAAGCAAATGCAAGAGCTTAGCTATATTTAATTTTGAGCAGAGCTATAATTCATGGATGGAGCAATAAAATCTTTCATACTTGCATGTAGAATGCCAGGGCAAACCACAAACACGATTATTTCATCCAAGGCCGAGCAAAACAGAGGCAACACCAACCAAGCAATCAACCAAATGCTAACCAAGTGAGGGCGGTGACCTTGAGGCAGGGTTAGAGTGACGTGCAATAATTTCACGCCATATCTTACATTAACTCTATCAACCATAGCCCAGTATGAGCGCGCTAACACCTCCATCACATAATCCACTATAGCTACGATCAAAATTTCAATACAAAGTCGGATATGGCACCTTCCATAAAGTTTTCAAGCCCAATGTGTGTGCTTAACACTTAGCACAAAGTATGTTGTATGCCCCCAATTTTTTCTAGGGAAGCATTTCCACCCTCATAAACCTTAACAATGGCGCATGATACTTAACAAGAAATCATAAGTGAAATATTCCATAACCATATACAACTTCATGCTTGGAGTTTAAATCCACCATTAAAAATATATGTGCAACAGAATAAACTAAGATGCTCATTAGAACAACACCCTTTTCCTTTGAATTAAATCACCAATAAACCTATCATTTTCCCATTTCGCTAGAAAAGCAGTTTCGATTTTTTTTTAAACTGTAGAGTCATTTTTGCAAAATAGACATGAGCGCATAAAAAGACGAGGTATCCTTCATCATTATTCGCATACATGGTCTCACCTATTTAGTATATTATTACTTATATATAAATAATAAGGCATTGCAACCAATTTGCACGAAGGTACCCCACGTTGCGCTTTTGGGGGTCAACAACATGGATAAAGTTTTTGCACTCCAATCCTTATTGTTGCATTCAACTTCACACATTTGATTATCTATTTGTTGAAATCAGTTTAAATGAGTGGAATGTTCACATAACAAGATATGTTTCCACCTAGATGATGACATACAAATGTTGCATGGATATATCATTACTCTCGAATAAATTCAATCTAACACATTCACTAGCATAGTGATAATTTAAATAATCCAATACATTCACTAGAGATTAATTGAATATATTTACTAGAAGCATATGCACCTTATAATTAACTCCTAAATGATATTTAGACACCTCATCATTAACTCTTAATGATTGCATAAAGTAATATACAAAGAAGGAATGAAACGATATTGTATACACACTAGTGGTAAAGTGTGTTACATAGGGAAACAAGGCAATGATAAATTAAAAGAATAGTAGATAAATCAAACTATAACAATTACATAAAATTTGAGACTTAAAGCATGAAATATGTTTGATATTGATCTTGTGCAACGATTACAATTTATTGTATCTCTACCTTGATGCCTAAAACAATGACCAACCTCAATATTTATTAGGTGACTAGAATAAACTCGTGAAAAAGATGAATTCTCCATATAAAAATGTTGGTGAGAAAGACACTAAAAAATATCTCATAGTTTGGGATATATTGAAGGCCCTAGTTTTCTTGATAATGTTACCAAAGTTTCACAACAATGACTTGATTTCAAATGCTATCAACATATATTGATGGAATCAATATGGATGATAAAATATTAGACATAGCATCCTTAAGAAAGAAATATTGGGTAAGAAAAGAACTCAAATTAGTCTCATAGTTTGATAACATACGACCTACAAGTAAGCACATGACAATTGTCATAGCCAAATATTTATAAGTTTTCCCTAGTGTCATAACATGATTTCTCTACGAGGATGGGTTGGTACATGAATATATAGGAAACTATATGAATCCTCAATGCATCATCACATGTATATATTCTCATGACAGCTACACATCCATTAAATTGGAGCTTTCAATGTGTGGATGCTTTACATTTTCATTTTGATCAAGAATGTTGGTAACTCCATTCTATGGGATGACCACGATGATCTTGGAGCAGTCTTGAAAGAGCTAGATATTGTTTATTTTGGCATTAACATTTTCTTTCAATGTTGACATTTTCCGATTTTTTTCTCATATGGTTTTAGTGCTTTTCCATTTCTTGTATGTTGCCAATCTATTGTTAATGAGATAGTGTTGATATACTAAACTTGTTTTTCTATTTCAACACTTTGGCTCAATGTCTCTTACCCATCCATTAGATCAAACAATCAACAAATTCACATGAATATATAATACTAAAAGTTGGACACCTAAAACACATAATATCATAGTGAACAATATGTCATGCAATATCATACCCAAATGTCACATAATGGATGTCTAACTAAGCCTCATCTTAGTAGACCACTTTTTTTGGGGGGGTACCAACCAGTAAGAGCTAGAGATAAATGTTGATCAAATTTATTTTCTTCATTTTCTTTGTCATTCAATTGATGATTCTATCCTCAAATTTCTCTATCCATGAACATCTCTGCCTGAAAGAAAATCAAATTGAACATTGAAACTGAATAGGTTGGTATTATTTTAACATAAAAGTTGTTGATACTGAGAGGGGGGTGAATCAGTATCCAGTACAATTTAAAAACCTTTTTCAACTTATACTTAAACCATTCAATTATATCCAATGATCAATGAACAATAGTATAAGAGTTACACCGATACACCACAATACGCCATGCACAATATATGAGAAATAATCAATAGTTTTTGTTCAAGGGAAGTAATGACTTCCAAAGGTAGCTACAGCTTCCAAATGTAAAGGGAGGGATAAACCTCCAAGAGGAAGATAAAATCCTCCAATATCAAGAGAGAGTTGAAATCTCCATCCTTTCCCCTTCCTTCCACCCAAGAATATATGAGAGATAATAAAACTTTACATTAAATCATCACCATCAACCAATCATCACATAGAACCTGATAATGCTTTCTGATACTTCTTCAATTTCTGCAATTATTCAATTATTGGAGTACTATGATCCTGTAGATAATGTTACTCAATGTATTCTCTGAAACTCCTCTAATTTTCACTCCTTGAATCCTCCCCAAAAAGAGGTTATAGAAAGAATGGTAGACTTTATTCAATCCTGGTCTGTTCAGAAGACCCAACTTGTACAGCATGCCCCGCACTCAATATTTAACATTTGATTCTGAAACTCTCACAAAAGAAACTATAGTCCGTACTCTTTCCAATGGAAGTGGTCCCACTGCATTTGGAGTCTGTATGAAAAAGTTATGATTTTTTTACCCAGAACACTTGTTTATTGACTAGTTTCAGGACTGGTCACAAACCCTATATTCCACAGAGTGTATCTCCATAATTATAGTGAATCAAGAGATGAACTTTTTACCAGAGGTACCTTGATATGTCTTCCCAATACCATAGTGATTTCACCATCTGAATAATTCTATAAAAACATTTATAGCAAAAATGGTAAGATGACCTGAAAATAACATACCTTAGAACACATCACCAAAAGACTTCATCCTCCCTTGAAATCCGGCCTTCTTTTACTTCTTCTTCCCTCTGAAATTAGACTTGTATCAAATGAATGTATAAT